>BQNB010050970.1:0-36189 GCA_026074375.1 Tanacetum coccineum | reverse complement strand
GTACTATCATACAAACGCATTTCATTTGATATACTTTTGCCATCAATCATATTTCCCTGTTAAGGTGAAGTTCATAACCTCGCCTTTACTTATTTACATGTTTTATAAACCCGTGAGGGGGATACATGCTTGTTACAAACTCTTTTACATACTCGTTTATCTTATAACAATGCGATTACTTTTCAAAAACTTAATGAGTTCATAACCTCACATTTCAATCTTTTAAATACTTTATAAACATGTAATACCTGCTATAAACCATGAATACAAGTGTTTTCTAAACTATATGCTATCCTGATATATTATTGCCTAAGTACATGGAAATATCTCTTTGGGTAGTATCTCCCAATATCTCTCTAATATCTCTTTGAGTAGTATCTCCCAATATCTCTTTAATAGCTCTTTGGATAGTGACTCCTAGTATATCTTCTAGTAAAGGTTCCCGGTTCTATTAAGTTAAATATGTGGTTCATGAGTTTAGAGTAATAATACTATTCTCTATGATAATACTGCTCTCCCTACTCATACTGTTCCCCATGATAATACTGTTCTCCATGATAATAATGTTCTCCATGATAATTGTCCCTGCAATGCAAATATTTCTATTATGATAACTTGTATTCAACTATTACATTTCAAACCTATGAATTTCACTCAACCTTTGTGTTGACCCTTTTTATGCATGTTTATCCCAGGTAATTGAGCAACTTATGGCATGGAGTGGCATGGACTTGAAGATGGCTAAAACTTGTTATCATTCACATTTTATGTTTCTAGATTTTGGGACCTGCCTTTGTAAAACTCTGATTTTAAATGAATGATAACGTATCTTTTAAAAACGTCTCTTTTGAGTCGTTTTCTATGATTGTGTCTGTGATTCATGAAGTAATACCCCAGATTAGCTTCCGCTGCTATATTACCAAAATGGGGGTGTTACAGAGTGGTATCAGAGCTCACGGTTATAGAGAACAAGGGTAAAACCTTAACTATAACTACTTTTCTTTTGCCATCAATGTCCTCCGTGCCACTACATTCCCTGAATTGTGAAGATGCCACTACTTTTTCCGAATAGTATGTAAAAATACATAACTACTATACTATTATATAAATAACTTATGTTATTTACTACTGGGTTGTTACAGTCATGTCTTCGTCCCCTCACTCATCCGATTCCGATATTGAGAATACTTTTTCCTCCACGAACATTCTAAACTATTTCCCAGCCTCACCGAGAAACGTTTCTCCTGAATCTTCTGATGATTTTACTAAGTATCTTTTGGACATACTAGTCTTCTCACCTTTACATGATGATCTGTATATAAAGAACATACAAGCATATGATACTATTCCAACACCCTAAGTTATTGTTGCTCTACCAGCTATTGTACCTCCATCGATGTTTAATTCTCGAGATTCCTTTCTTTCTGAGAAGATTTCATCACCTAAAGACACTAAGCCTCCTATTGAATCACTCATTTCCGTATCTATCTCTCGAAGTCTTAAATTCTAAAACTTTCCGTTCTATCCTGCAATATCAAAGAATGTAACACAATCTTTTATTCTCTTATCTTGATATGACTATATCATTTTATGGATTCTTATTCTGTGTTGTATTGCATATAGATGCCTCCCTAGAGAACATCAACATCTGCAGCACCAGCTATGACTCAGGCTGCCATCCGGCAACTGATTACTGATGGCATTGCTGCCGCCCTAGAAGCACAAGCTGCTGCCATGGCAAATGCCGACAATCCCAATAGGAACACTGGACCAAGAGAAATTCCTGTAGCAAAAAGAGGAAACTACAAAGAATTCATAAGCTGTCAACCTTTCTACTTCAATGGTATGGAAGAAGCTACTAGACTCATTCGCTGGTTTGAACGAACTGAATCAATATTTTCTCGTAGCAATTGTGTCGAGGAAAACAGAGTGACATTTGCTACTGGTACCCTGACCGTCGGAGCCTTGTCTTGTGGAATGCATATGCCCAACCTATCAGAATAGAACAAGCTAATATGATCACCTGGACTGAATTGAGAAGGCTCTTGACCAATAAGTATTACCCTCGAACTGAAGTCAAGAAAATGGAAGATGGATTTTACAACTTGGTTGTGGAAAGAGATGATCTCAAGACTTACGTTAGAAGATTCCAAGAATTAGCAGTCTTATGTCCAAACATCAGTGCCTATAGAGAAAATATCTCTATACTACATCCTAAAACCATGTCTCCTTTGCTAGAGAGGAGTAGTAGTTTAAGTACCTGCTTAGGTAGTTCTTAGGGAAGTTTAAGTACAAGTATTAATGAATTTGGTGATGTACAAGATTATGCAAGATTTGTTAGGTTGTATGTGTGGGTGACGAGTTGGCTAAAGAGAGGGAAACACAAGATACAAATCTTGTATAAGATTTGTTAAGTACATTGCCTTAATTAATCCTATGTTGTACAAGATTTAGCCAAGATTTGTGTGTATTACCCAATGGTCCTTGTGCCGTGTGAAATGAAAGAAAAACAAGGCAAAGTGTGCTAGTGTTTAAGTTTTCCTTAACCTTAAACTAACTAAACATTCATCCTTAAACTAACTATGGTATGTTGCGGGTTAAGGGTACATGTTGTAAGGGTATGTTAGTGATTTTTTCTCCTTTCCACACCATTAGACGCCTAGGATTTATGTTAGGGTACACATGATTTGACAATGTTTAGATATATGAGCTTCTATGTACTTAAGTTGGTTAATAACTAAAAGTATATAATGTTTGCCTTATGTTTGTGTTATGTTTAATCATAACCGGCCCCTATAGGCTTAATGACACAAAAATTGTACAATTTTTGTGTTTAGGGAATAAAAGTGGGTATTGGTTTGAGTCTAGATAAGTCTAGGTATTTCCCGGGTATGTCTAAATGTATTTTATTGCGAAACGTAAGCGTTTTACGTAACCAATAAAAATAAAATATGAAAGGTTATAAATTATATTCTTAATAATCATATAACACTTGCTTGATGTAAACTTTAACTTGTTTGGTGTCCGTTTACGTTGGATGATGATTTTTAGTTTACGCGATTTAACTATAAGATAATAATTAAAAGCGGACGCGTAAAACCCTAAAAATAAATAATGGAAATAATTGAGTCAGGAAATGACCTGAAAATGTGAAATGTTACAGTCTCCACCCGTTAGAAGAGCCTTGTCCTCAAGGCTCAAGTTGCAACACTTGATGAAGGTACGGGTTTAGTGAAGAGATGCGGATACTTCTTTTGAAATTGGTCTTCGCGTTCCCATGTAAACTCAGGACCTCTCCTTGAGTTCCATCGAACCTTGACAATTAAGATATGGCTTTGCTTCAACCGTTTGACTTCTTGATCCATGATCTCTATAGGTTCTTGCACAAAAATGGACCTTACTTGGCATTTTTTGTAATGGTTAGTGCTAAATGCTTATGTGTATTTGGATCGAGGGTAACGTTCCTACCCATTTGTTGTGATTTTGGATCAGGGGTAACTTTCCTACCTATTTGTTATGATATCGGGATCGAGGGTAACATTCCTACCTATTTATTATGATATCGGGATCGAGGGTAATGTTACATACATTTGTTGTTGATAATCGAGGATATAGGTAACGTTCATACCCATTTGTTATGATCATGAGTATCGGGGCGTAACGTTTACTACCATCATGTGAAGTGATAATTTATTGATCGGGGAGTTAAGCTTTCACTAACCCAGTGTTGACTTGGTGGATCCGAGGGAACACATTCTGTTCCCATGCTCGTTTTGGTTACATTTGCATGCTAGCTTGTATGATAGTGAAGTAATTGTCTTGCCATGTTTGCATTAATCACAGTAATTGTTTATAAGCTTTGATTTTCGTGTCTTAAACCTATGACTCTCACCAACCTTTGTGTTGACATTTTAAGCATCATTTTCAGGTAATCATCTTGAGGATGTTGAAGTTAGGAAGAGTGGCTAGTGAGACCGTAGGCTTGCATGTAGAATCATTCTCCTAGAGATTTTATTTATGTCT
Organism: Tanacetum coccineum; assembly: GCA_026074375.1. Classification (NCBI taxonomy): domain Eukaryota; kingdom Viridiplantae; phylum Streptophyta; class Magnoliopsida; order Asterales; family Asteraceae; genus Tanacetum; species Tanacetum coccineum. The sequence continues at coordinate 32,166 of BQNB010050970.1, read as the reverse complement.
TGAATTATTTGATACATGGATGTTTATTGATTTTGTTTAGACTATTAGATTATGTTTCCTTGTGGTAAGTCTTTCCAGCTTAATGCAAGACTCATTTTTCTTGTGTTAGGTATTGTCATGACACATTGTGTCCCAGTTGATTATCCTTTTCCTTAGTTCTCTCTATTGTTGACACCATTGTGTTGTGATGATATCCATGATGTTGCGCCTCGTGTTTCCGCTTAGGCGGGGTGTGACAGATTGGTATCAGAGCCTTTGGTTATAGAGAAGTAGGTGGTTGAGCCTAGACTATAACCTAGGAGTCCTTCATGTAGATGCATTTAATGGGGGGGGCCCCTTTAATTATTTTAATGCTATAACTGCTTTGCTTCCCTATTTTTGCATTGCTTATATATCTCGTATTTTGCTAAGTTGTTATTTTAGTTATTTTGCTACCATTATCTTATACAATATGTATTACTTTCTGAGTATTTTAGCTATGTTTTCCTCCCACCCGTAAGAAGTCTCACTGGGGAACCGTTTTCCTAACTGGACTTAAGTGTATGAGGAGCCTCTTGTGGAACCAAAGGAGATAGAGTAGTTGATTCGCCTTGTTGAAATAGTCGTAGTAGGCTTGGACCCGCGGAGTCGGGTGACTCTTGCAAAGGTAAAGTCAAACCCATGTGAGGCCCAACATAGGTTTATTTCGTCTTTTACCTTGTCACGTTGTTATTGATTAATTCTTTTGAATATCTGGTATTTTAGAGGCGTTGCGAGACTTTCGTTCCTTTATTTCATTTTTGACTTTATCTTTATATAAGTAAGTAGTTGTTTGTTGGAGCATCCTTTATATGTTATGTGGTAGTGATTTAAGATGTGCAATGTGGATTTATGTGCTTATATGTGAGTGATCATTGAGATATTGTAGTCTTGGAAGTAAGTACACGTATGAAAGGAGGCAATTATAATTATAGCGGCCGACATAATTATAAAGGCATAACACACGTGGACTTGTGACTATGATTGCATTGATTGATGTATGTTTGTTACTGTTTTCATATTCAATGCAAGACTATATTTTATTTTCGATGTGTGAGGTGTGGTAATGTTTGCAATCCTGATAAGGATGGTTATATGGTTAGGGAATTATTCTCTTAACCTAATGTACGGATGTGTTATGGATAGTTGTTTAGATAGTAAGTTTTCCTTCTATCTAACATTTGCGGAATACATATTAGTGCTACTTTTACTTACTTAGTGAGGTTGTTAGTCTCTGCTCGATTATTCGTTCGGATTCCTAACTCCTAAGTGTAGAAATCCATTTCAATCATACTTTGTTATAAGGAGGTACCTATTTTCTTATTCGAACGTTTTGTTGTATATTTGCGTTGTTCGGACATCTGCTGCTTTTGGTTATTATTACATTTTTACAGTTTTACCGTAAGTGACTACTCGTAGATTATCAGAATTTTTTCCTTTTTAAGCACTATTTGTTCAGTGACCAATTTAGTACGGATATTACTCCTTGGTTGTTATCTCTTTTGGGTTTTTCGTATCCATTGGCCGGGACATGTTAGTATTCGATGCTTTTATGTTTTGCTCTGTTGATCGTTATTTCGAATATGACCTTACGTTTTCTTTTGGATCCGTAACGTCTTGCATAAGTTTCTCTTGTACGAGTTCGTTTGATTTTATTCTGAGTATATGGTTTTTGGTATTTTCTTTCGTTTTCAAACAAACAGGAATGGTCGTTAGTGTCTGTCCGTTCGTTTTAAATAATCCCTTTTGGTATTGCGGTGTCCTTTGTTTGAGTAACATATAGTATAATTGATGTCGAATTATAAAAAAACCCTTTTGAAGAATATCTTGGTGATGTTTGGCGAAAATTGTGTTTAAAATGATTATTGTGAATAAAATGTGTTTAAAATGATCGTTGTGAATAGTCTCTTCAATATCTCTTTGGGTAGTATCTCCCAATATCTCTTTAATAGCTCTTTGGATAGTGACTCCTAGTATATCTTCAGGTAAAGGTTCCCGGTTCTATTAAGTTAAATATGTGGTTCATGAGTTTAGAGTAATAATACTGTTCTCCATGACAATACTGCTCTCCATAATAATATTGTTCCCCATGATAATACTGTCCTCCATGATAATAATGTTCTCCATGATAATTGTCCCTGCAATGCAAATATTTCCATTATGATAACTTGTATTCAACTATTACATTTCAAACCTATAAATTTCACTCAACCATTATGTTGACCCTTTTTAGCATGTTTATCTTAGGTGACTAAGCAGACCATGGCACGAAATGGCATGGACTTGAAGATGGCTAAAACTTGTTATCATTCACATTTTATATTTCTAGATTTTAGGACCTGCCTATGTAGAAATCTGATTTTATATGAATGATAAGGTATCTTTTAAAAACATTTCTTTTAAGTCGTTTTCTATGATTGTGCCTGTGATTCATGAAGTAATACCCCAGATTAGCTTCCGCTGCTATATTTATCAAAATGGGGGTGTTACAGTTGATACCATTGAGTCGTGGAAGCTTTAATGTGATTGTGGTAATGGACAGGTTGTCCAAGAGGAAGTTTGTGATAGTATGTCATGAGAAGGTGGTTAGGATACCGTTGGAAGGTGATGAGATACTTCGGGTTGATGGTGAACGTACTCAAAGAGTCGCGAAAACCTTAATGAACACAAAGGTAGGTAAATCGAAATTGAGTGATATTTCCGTCGTATAAGATTATATTGATGTGTTTCCGGAATACTTGTCAATGACCAACGCAACGACAAGTTGAGTTCCGCATAGATTTGGTTTATGGAGCGACGCCTGTCGCGAAGTCTCCATATCGTCTAGCACCCTCAGCAATGCAAGAATTGTCTGAACAACTTCAAGAGTTGCAAGATAAGGTTTCATACGACCTAGTCATTTTACGTGGGAGCACCAGTGTCGCTTGTTAAGAAGAGGAGCATGGAGTTCATTTGAAGTTAGTGTTGGAATTACTGAGGAAGGAGAAGTTGTATGCTAAGTTTACTAAGAGTGAGGTAGTAAAGAATTGGGAAGTACCTACGACACCATCCAAGATATGATTATTCTTAGGATTGGCAGGTTACCTACCTACGTTTCATCGCAAACTTTTCTAAGATTGTTAAACCCCTTACTTCCCTACCTTAGAGGAATCAGAAGTACGAGTGGGACGCAGAACGAGAAGAGGCTTTCTAGACTTTGAAGAATGATTTGTGTGACACTTCGATTGATCGAATGTAGTGGTTGATGCGTTGAGTAGAAAGGGAGAGTGAAACTAAGACGAGTAAGGGCAATGTCCATGACTATCCAGTCAGGTGTTAAGGACAAGATATTGGCTACTCCAAGTGAGACGTCCAAGGTAGAGAACGCGCCAGCAGAAATGCTGCGTGACCTGGACCAACAAATGGAAAAGAGAGTAGATGATGGTTGTACTTTATGGATTAAATTATATAGTAAGTATGAGTATGAAATTCGCTACCATCCAGGTAGGGAAAATGTGGTGACTGATGCGTTAAGAAGGAAGGAACGAGTGAAACCTAGACGTGTTCGAGCGATGGCTATGACCATTCAGTATGGAGTAAGAGGAATGATATTGGCAGCCCAAAGTGAGGCATTCAAGCAAGAGAACGTACTCGCAGAAAGGCTTCATGGGTTAGATTGACATATGGAAAAGAAGGAGGACGAGAGTTTGTACTTAATGGATCGTATATGAGTGCTGTTAGTAGGGAATGATGAGAACGGTAGTAATGGATGAGGCTCATGCATCAAGGTACTTGGTACATACGGGAGCGGATAAGACGTACTATAACCTTAGAGACTATAGGATGTCGTAGAGATTATTGCTTTATTGTCTTGAATTTTGCATTGTTTGGTTATGAATAAATGTTGCATGTCTTTCTATTGGCGAGAACTTTCGTTTCATCAATAAAGACGCCTTTTGGATTTGGTTAGTTTATGGGTATTCTTATGACACTTTGTGTCTATACTTTGCTTATTTATTGCATGTAAAATTCTCTATATAGACGCCATTGTGTTGTGATGATATCCTTTCTCGTTACGCCTAGCGTTTCCGCCTTGGAGGGGTGTGACACCTTGTCCCATCGCCGGCCACACACACACATGCACACATATTGTGTGATTTTGAATCCTAGCTTACAAGTTACACATTAAGCCTTTATATATCATTCATTCATTCATTTCTCATTTACTTCTCACACTAGAAAATAAACACACACAATCTATTTTTCTTTTCTCTCTTGTTCGAACCACCAAACACACACAACTCTTAATTTTTAATCTTTGATCAAAGTATTTAAAGATATATTGTTCGAGGTTGATTCCTATTACATCGGGTAGTTTATAAACAACGTTTGGGTTGTTCTTAGTTTCTAATCATATTCTCATCACACTTTCTTGTAAGTCATCTCTTCTTTTTCATAAATGAGTTGTACTTTTGCATTCGTATGATCATTCCGAACAAGGTGTACAAAGCGGATCGTTGTGAAAATCATTATCTATTTTTCTATAAAACTACAAGTCTCAAAGTTTAATCTTTTTATTTATAAATGGAAGAACATAAAAAATAGTTGTACTTTTGCATTTAAAAGTTCGTTGCGATCATTTTGATATATATATTGCTATTACTACGGCTACATCATTTATTTAAGATTATCGTATATAGTGAGTTTAAATATTGTTGGCGAAGGGATTAATTTAGATGTTGGTTTTGTTGGAAGCATGAATTGAAAGTCGATGAGGTTTAGGTTTAGAATGGATTTGTTGCAATATTTGTGGTGTTGTCGAAAATCAATCGGATAGACTTTTTGGAGTCCATATGGTTCGAACCATATGTGTCTCATACATGGTGTTTTAAAAACTTATTTTTCATGTTGGTAACTTAATAAGATGTAGGATTATGATTAAGTTAGTGTCAAAAAAATACACTTTTATTATCAAAATAATGATAAAATGAAGAATAACGTTAAGTGTCGAGTTTAGGTCAACATTTGCGGTTATTGAGTCAACTTTGATGTGTCAGGTCACTAAAAGATGAAATACACTAAAAGACAAAATACACTAAAAGACAAAATATTTTTGAAGATGTTTCAAAGTGTCAAGACTTGTACTTATAACTTTCGAAAGTACGTTTTAAAAGGGATACGCCATGTCTATTCATGCTCGGATGATGAGCTCTTGCGTTAAGCGTTATTCGTTGTACATCATTCTTAAACGACAACTATATGCTAGGTGGTCACTAGGACCGTGTGATTCGTCTTCACTTGATTGATTTCTTTTGATCCACAGCTCGCTTAAGGTGAGTTCATAGCCCCACATTTTACTCGTTTTGAATAAATGTTTTATATCTTAGGGTGAGAAACATTACTTGTTTTTAAAACTGGACACAAGTACTATAAGTGAGATTTCCTTGTTTGCGTGTTGCCTAAGTAGCATTTAGACCACTATTTCCTGAATTATCATGAACCGTTAATTACCTTTAACCGACCTGCTGGTTAAGTAAGCGCGAGTGAATAAATAGATCTATTGTGACTAATTATCCCTATATGGGTAAGAAGCACTTACTTGTTCGAGTTTGCCAAGAACAAATGGATATATGTCACGTCGAATCTAGTTAGATGGTCTTTGGTCGGACACCTGTAAGGGCAAGTAATTACTTGGCATGTTATATGCTACATTCCACTATTAGCTTCGGTTTCATGAGCTTAGTGCAACGTAAATACCGTTTTATGTGAAGTTGTATCTGTTATAACTGTCGCATACGTGTTGAAATCTTATGGTCCACTATAACAATGTTTGAACTAAACCAATGAATTCACCAACTTTATGTTGACGTTTTAAGCATGTTTTTCTCAGGTGCTTAGGCTGGATGTCGTTGCTTGATTTATGTGAAGTATATTTGCCCGGACCGGATTTCAAGAACTTATTTATGATTTGCCTATGTTAAATACCATCGTTGAACTCATTTTAGCTTCTGCATTTTAACTCATGAAACAATTGATTTGATCGATGTAAAACCTTATTAATATTTTTAACTTATGCAACGGTGTTTATTTTTAAAATGTACCCTTAGAGGTCGTTCTTTATGCTTTAAAACTATGATAATTCATGAAAGTTACGCCTCCGGATGCTTATTCGGACGGGACCCTATTTGGGGGTGTGACAGATTGGTATCCAGAGCCAAGGTTATAGAGAACTAGGTAGTATAACTAGGTCTGGTCTATAACCATTATGTGATCCTACGTGATTATATGAGCTTTACGTAATCTTAAGTATACGTAATATGTATATGTAATATATAAGTAAATACTAAGTATAACTGATATTACTATAATTATATTGCATTTCATCTCGTCATACCGCATTCGATGGCCCATTCATTCGTCCATTCATCTATGCATTCATTTACCTATTCATTCATTCATTTTTTTTCCTGCATCATGCACGGTTGATATAAAGGAAATTTATATAAACTTTTGTTTGTGTAGGTCATGGCCATCTCCGTCATCTCAGTTTCATCAGATTCGTCAGAGGAGAGTGTGGGGACACCAGTTGAATGAGTTATCTTGTTTGGCACTATCCCTACCCCCATCCCATATACCACACCTATTGTGACCCCACCTGCTACTCATATTCATACCACATTGATACCCACTGAGTTCCCTTCTGTTTCACCTATTATACCATCATCTCCAGATTACATACCCGCATCACCTGATTACTCTCCCGCATCTGATACGGAGTTTGATCCATCCAAGGATCCGTCATCAGATCATATACCACCGCTACCAGCTACTTCACCATTCCTATCATCGACTGATGATTCTTCAGACAGTGACACTCATGATATACCACCATCACCCACCCATGGTACACCATTTATTGAGATTACCCTTTCTACCCAGAGATCACCTGCAGCATCTGGTGCACTTCGTCGTCGAGTCATGATTCTTGCACCCGAACAGCCTATTCCTCATGGTCGACCATACCGCTACCATCCTAATGGGTCGGTACACATAATGACTGCGAGGAAGAGGGTTGGCCGCTACCTACCCATCATCTTGCCGTGAGACATTCAGTTGACTACTCTTCATCAGATCCCTTTACCTCTGATGATTCATCAGAGACTTCATCGGATTCTTCTTCAGAAGACCTATCTGATTCTTCATCTAGTCATTCATCTTCAGATCGATCATCACCAGCACAACCATCGGGTACGAGATCCAGTCATCAGTTATGTTCATTAGTACCGAGTATTCCTCATAATCTGCTGCTACCGAGAGACCATCTCATTCTTCTTTTGCGGGTCCTTCTTGCAAGACGAGTAGGTCCCCTACTACATTTGTACCGATACCTTCACCTATACTTGGAGAATTGTCTTTTTCACGTGCTGATCTTTCGCCACCACCTAAGAGGATTAGGAGTTCTGATTCTGTGACATATTTAAAGGGTTGTTTGGATGAGAGTTCTGAGTCATCTGTACCTAGAGAGACTAGTTTGAGGGATGATGTTGTCATCAAGGGTAGTGATGAGCCTCACTTAGAGCATGATATCGATCTTGAGATTCAGGCAGAGATTGATGAGTGTATTGCTTACACGGATGCTCTTAGAGCTAGAGGGATTAATTTTAGGGTTGTGTTTGAGGTTGTTGATCGAGAGGAGATTGAGATGGGTATGAGGGGCCTAGTTAAGGTTAGAGTTGAGAGGGTTACGCGTCCTATGATGCCAAATGATATCCCTAAGCCTGCTTAGGAGGAGGGAGCTATAGAGGTTACTTATGAGACATTGGGAGACCTAGTACAGAGATTTCATGATCATACATAGGAGATCCTAGTTCACCGAGTTCAGGCTATTGAGGGCGTTTAGAGGGATCAGGGGCACAAGATCGTAGCGACGGGTCAGCAAAGTGCTGTTTTGTTAGAGAGGATCAGTGAGCTAGAGCGGGATAATACAAGACTTAGAGGCACGTTGGATGTTGCAAGTCAGAGAGTTTCTCGACTTTAGCGGAGGGAGTTGCGTGTTCATAGAGAGATGAGGCAGATTCGACGTTTTCGATTTTATGATCGCATGAGGATTGCTAGGCTCGAGGCTTGTGCTAGGAGGCACTTAGGCTACCATCCTTAGATTGTTTCATGATTTTTCTAGTATTGATCCGTAATATCTAGTAGTAGCGTATTATTAAGGATTTGTAAATCCTATCTTTTGGAAACCGTGATGTAATCATTCGCATTTAACTATATGAAATCTAATATCTATTATTCTATGTTATGGTGTTCATAATCTAATGCTATTTTCGTTTACTCATTGCATATTGCATTATTACTAAATCATGGCATTTATTTTATTGTGTGTTTCCATGTGATGAAACCCGTTATTTTCTTTATTAAACCCCATTAATAATCTCGTATTACGTAAAGATCTCATCGTGTGGTGTATCGTTATGTTGTAGGACAATGCCTAACACACAATCAGGAGCGACAATGACACGTGAAGTAGTTAACGAACTAATTGAGCGCCGAGTGGCAGAAGTGTTGGAAGCTCGCGACGCTGCCAGAAACCTTGAACCTCTTGTGGAAGGTGGGGGTGAGCAGGGAGGCGAGAATGGCGATGACTATGAAGGTGGAAGTGGAGGAGGAAAGGGAAATGGAGGAAATGGAAATGATGGAGGAAACGACAATGAAAACGATAATAGAAATGGTAATGGGAACAAAGGAGGTAATGGTCATAACTTTGGAGGTCTTATGCCTGTTGCTAGAGAGTGCACTTATCAAGACTTCCTAAAGTGCCAGGCACTTAACTTTAATGGAATGGAAGGAGTTGTTGGGTTGACTCGTTGGTTCGAGAAGATGGAGATGGTGTTCCACATTAGTAATTGTCCATAAAAGTACCAAGTAATGTATGCTACATGCACACTACTGAACAGTGCTTTGACGTGGTGGAACTCGCATAAGAGAGCGATTGGGTTTAAGGCTGCATATGCCATGAAGTGGAAATAACTTATAAAGTTGATGACAGAAGTGTACTGTCCGAGGAACAAAATTCAGAAGATGGAGACTAAGTTATGGAACTTGACAGTAAAAGGAAATGACTTGGCTGCTTATACTAGGAGATTTTAAGAATTGGTTCTATTGTGTACTAGAATGGTCCCCGATGAGTAGGACAAGGTTGAGAGATTCATAAGAGGTTTGCCTGATAATATCCAGTGGAATGTGATCGCTGCTGAGCCCACTAGACTTCAAGATGCGATCCGAGTTGCTAACAATCTAATAGATCAAAAACTAAAGGGTTATGCTAGAAACGCTGAAAACAAGAGAAGGTTTGACAACCTGAGGGACAACTATGGGCAGCAACCAGTTTTCAAGCGATAAAACGTTAGAGGCCAGAATGTGGCAAGAGCTTACACGACCGAAAGCAATGAGAGAAAAGGGTATGTTGGGTCTCTCCCCTACTGCAACAAGTGCAGGTTGCACCATGAAGGGCCGTGTATTGTGAAATGTGGAAACTATAAGAGGGTTGGTCATATGACTAGGGATTGTATGACTGCTGTTGTTCCAAACACTTAGAGAGCCCTAGTTGGGAATTAGTCGGGTATTGTTTGTTATGAGTGTGTAAGGCCAAGACATTTTAAGAAGGATTGTCTTAAGTTGAGACATCAGAACCATGGAAACAAGACTGGAAAGAAGACTGGGAACAAGACTAGAAGCAATGAAGCTATAGCGAAGGCTTATGCCATCGGAGGAGGAGCAAACCTCGATTCCAATTTCATCACGGGTACGTTCCTTCTCAATAACTGTTATGCTTCTATGTTATTTGATTCGGGTGTCGATAGGAGTTTTGTGTCGTCTACCTTTGTGCCTTGCTTGATGTTGCACCATCCACTCTAGACACTAGTTATGCCGTAGAACTTCCCGATGGAAGAATTTCATAAACAAATGTTATCCTTAGAGGTTGTACGTTAGGATTATTAGGTCATCCGTTCGACATCGACCTAATGCCCATAGAACTTGGTAGTTTCAATGTCATCATCGGTATGGACTGGTTAGCGAAATATCACGCGGTGATCGTTTGTGATGAGAAAATCGTCCGTATCCCTTATGGAGATGAGGTGTTGATAATCCGAGGTGATGATTATGACGGCGGAAGTAAGTCGAAGCCGAATTATCATATCTTATACGAAGACCTAGAAGTATATTCAAAAAGGATGTCAAGTTTATCTAGCATAAATTACATCCAAGAAGACTAAGGATAAGTCGGAGGAGAAGCAACTTGAGGACGTGCCAATTGTACAGGAATTTCCAAAAGTTTTTCTAGAAGACTTCCCTGGACTACCACCTGTTCGACAAGTTGAATTTCAAATCGACTTAGTCCTCAGTGCTACACCTGTAGCACGAGCCTCGTATCGATTAGCACCAGCCGAAATGCAAGAGTTTTACACTCAGTTGCAAGAACTTTCTGAAAAAGGATTTATAAGACCCAGTTCCTCACCCTAGGGAGCTCCGGTTTTGTTTGTCAAAAAGAAAGATAGATATTTTTGGATGTGTATCGACTACTATGAACTAAACAAACTTACTGTGAAGAACCGATGCCCAATTCCGAGAATCGACGATTTGTTTGATCAACTTTGAGGGTCAAAAGTATACTCTAAGATCGACCTGAGATCTTGGTATCACCAACTCAGAGTTCGTGAGGAAGACACCCCGAAGATGGCATTTAGGACTCGCTATGGTCACTACGAGTTCCAAGTAATGCCATTTGGCTTGACCAACGCACCTGCGGTATTCATGGATTTGATGAATCGGGTGTGCAAACCGTATCTGGATAGATTCATGATCTTATTCATCAATGATATTTTGATCTACTCAAAGAGCATAAAAGAACATGAAGGGCACCTTAAGTTGATTATAAAGTTACTTAAGGAAGAGGAGTTGTACGCCAAGTTTTCAAAGTGTGATTTTTGGCTGTCGAGAGTACAATTTCTTCACGTGATTGATAGAGAATGCATTCACGTTGATCCTGCTAAGATTGAGTCAATCAAGGATTGGGCGTCACCTAAGACACCAACTGAGATTCATCAATTTTTAGGTTTGTCCAGTTACTACCAACGATTTATTGAAGGTTTCTTGAAGATCGCTAGGCCTATGATGAAATTGACTCAAAAAAGCGTGAAGTTTGATTCGGAAGAAAAGGCAAAAGCTGCATTTCAGCTGTTGAAATAGAAATTATGTAGTGCGCCGATTTTAGCTCTACCCGAGGGAAGTGAGAACTTTGTGATATACTGCGATGCTTCGCATAAAGGGTTGGGCGCTGTTTTGATGCAAAAGGAGAAAGTCATAGCTTACACATCCTGCCAACTCAAGGTTCATGAGAAGAACTATACCACACACGACCTAGAACTTGGTGCTGTAGTGTTTGCCTTGAAGATGTAGAGGCACTATCTGTATGGTACAAAGTGTGTCGTGTTCACTGATCACAAGAGTTTGCAACATATTCTTGATCAGAAAGAGTTAAACATAAGACAATGATGGTGGGTAGAGTTGTTGAGCGATTACGACTGAGATCCGATACCACCCAAGAAAGGCGAACGTGGTGGCTGATGCACTGAGCCAAAAGGAAAGAATTAATCCACTGCGAGTTCGGGCCTTAGTTATGACTATAAGGTTAAACCTTCCTAAGCAGATTCTGAGTGCTCAATCGGAAGCCAGAAAAGAAGAGAATTTCATAACCGAAGACCTGCATGGTATGATTAATAAGCTTGAACCTCGTGTTGACGGAACGTTATGTTTGAACAACCAGAGTTGGATTTCATGTTATGGTGACTTGAGGGATTTGATTATGCACGAGTCTCATAAGTCAAAGTATTCCATCCATCTTGGATCGGATAAGATGTACCAAGACCTGAAGAAGCTGTACTGGTGGCCCAACATGAAAGCAGAGATTGCCACCTATGTCAGCAAGTGTTTAACGTATGCCAAGGTTAAGGTAAAAAATCAGAAGATGTCTGGTTTGTTGATTCAACTAGAGATTCCACAGTGGAAATGGGAGAACATAACGATGGACTTTGTGACTAAGTTGCCAAAGACGGAAACCGGTCAAGACACGATTTGGGTAATCGTTGATCGTCTCACTAAGTCTGCTCATTTCTTACCCATGAGAGAAGAAGACATACTAGAGAAGTTGACGAGACAATACTTAAAGGAAATAGTCTCAAGGCATGAAGTGCCAATTTCGATCATCTCCGACCGTGATGGGAAATTCACTTCACATTTCTGGAAGTCTCCTCATAAAGCATTAGGTACTCGATTCGATATGAGTACAACTTACCACCCGCAGACCGATGGTCAAAGTGAGAAGACCATCCAGACATTGGAAGACATGTTAGGTGCCTATGTACTCGACTTTGGAAAAGGTTGGGATAAACAATTACCATTGGTAGATTTCTCGTACAACAACAGTTACTATACCAGCATTAAGACTGCGCCATTTGAGGCGTTGTATGGGCGTAATTGTCGATCACCTATCTACTGGGCTGAAGTTGGAGATAGTCAGCTCACTGGCCCAGAGATCATCCATGAGACAACCGAGATGATTGTTCAAATCAGGAGCCGTATCCAAGCTGTCCGTGATCGTTAAAAGAGCTATGCCGACGTACGACGGAAACCCCTTCAGTTTCAAGTGGGAGATAAGAACATGTTGAAAGTATCGCCATGGAAAGGGGTGATACGTTTTCGCAAACGGAGAAAGCTAAACCCTCGTTATATTGGATCTTTTAAGATCATAGCTAAAGTAGGAACCATTGCCTATCAACTTGATCTCCTAGAGCAGTTGAGTAGAGTTCATAGTACGTTTCACGTCTTGAATTTAAAGAAATGCATGTCCGACGAAACTCTTGTTATACCGCTGGATGAAATCCAAGTTGACGACAAACTTTACTTCATTGAAGAACCTGTCGAGATCATGGACCGTGAGGTCAAGCATCTTAAGCAGAGCCATATTCCGATTGTTAAGTTTCGTTGGAACTATAGGAGAGGTCCTGCATTTACGTGGGAACGTGAAGACCAAATGCAGAAAAAGTACCCGCGTCTTTTTGCTAATCCTGAACCTTCGTCGAATGCTACGTCTTAAGCTTTGAGGACAAAGCTCTTTTAATGGGGAAAGGATGTGACACCCCGAAAATTTTTGATCAATATTTTAGCCGGTTCCGTTTGATAATTTGAAGTTTTAATGTTTCGTTTAATTTTTACGGGTAACCGAGAAGTTGTTCTGTTATTTACTGAGAATCATTGCTAGAAGCGATCCGTGCATCTAATTATCGTAGTATTTTGTTAGTAGACGCGTTTTTACGTTTTTAATTGATATTTAGAATTTCAGAAATTTATGTGAAGTCGTTATTCGTTTTCGTTGTTTGCGTGTTCCGGATATAAATAATAACGTAAGTATATGCATGAAACCTTGAAATTAAATCAAATGAGAGCACTATGATCCTAGAATGTTGGAGACCAAATTGGTCTCCCCCTTGGCCTTTGTTGTAATCGAATACACACATATATATACACTTGGGATACTATTTTGAATTTTGAAATCTCTAGACAAGTTTCCTACAAAAGAGCTAATGCTAGTCCTTTCCTTCACTCTCATTTGAAGATCAAATTGGTCCCCTTGGATCCTTGTCCCACCGATGGACACACATACACATGCACACATATTGTGTGATTTTGAATCCTAGCTTACAAGTTACACATCAAGCCTTTATATATAATTCATTCTTTCATTTCTCATTTACTTCTCACACTAGAAAATAAACACACACAATCTCTTTTTCTTTTCTCTCTTGTTCGAACCACCAAACACACACAACTCTTACTTTTAATCTTTGATCAAACCATTTGAAGATATATTGTTCAAGGTTGATTCTCATTACATCCAGGTAGTTTATAAACAACGACTAGGTTGTTCTTAGTTTCTAATCATCTTCTCATCACACTTTCTTGTAAGTCATCTCTTCTTTTTCATAAATGAGTTGTACTTTTGCATTCGTATGATCATTCCGAACAAGGTGTACAAAGAGGATCGTCGTGAAAATCATTATCTATTTTTCTATAAAACTACAAGTCTCAAAGTTTAATTTTTTTATTTATAAATGGAAGAACATAAAAAGTAGTTATGCTTTTGCGTTTAAAAGTTTGTTGTGAGATCATTCCGAACAAGGTGTACAAAGAGGATCGTCGTGAAAATCATTATCTATTTTTCTATAAAACTACAAGTCTCAAAGTTTAATTTTTTTATTTATAAATGGAAGAACATAAAAAGTAGTTGTGCTTTTGCGTTTAAAAGTTTGTTGCGATCATTTTGATATATATATTGTTATTACTATGGCTATATCATTCATTTGAGATTATCGCATATAGTGAGTTTAAATATTGTTGGCGAAGGGATTAAGTTAGATGTTGGTTTTGTTGGAAGCGTGAATTGAAAGTCGATGAGGTTTAGGTTTAGAATGGATTTGTTGCAATATTTGTGGTGTTGTCGAGATCGATCGGATAGACTCGAACTTGAAGAGAGGTGATGGCTACACAAATTTTTCTTCTGATGTTGGATTGGGACTAAAGGGTTTTATCTTCATGCGTTATCACATTAATCAAAGCCAGGGGAAAGTGAAGCAGTTCCAAGGTATTTTAGCCGCATTGTGCGCAGATTGTCATCCAGATACGCACGTGTTTTGTCAGTGTCCTCTCGCCCTTGATTGTCTGTTCGAGTATTATTTCCGCTGTGCAAAGTGCCTTATTATTTTGAAAGACAATGATGGAAAAGGTACTATCTATATTGACGACAAATTACTTGATTGATGGTCAAAAATTGTTGGCTGCCTTTGAGTTAATGGGGAACATGAAAGGCACTCTTCTAGTAAAATATTCGGTGGAATAATTGACAGTATTAGCCCCGCATCCTCATCGGCACCAGCAATGCTCGGATTGAAATACCAATGCTTTATTATGCAAGTTGTTCCAAATTATTAATGTCTTTAAAGGTTATATTTTTGAGTAATGTACTGTGGGTTGCAATGGGGTATATGTCTCAAAGTATTTGTTTGAAAGTTTGCCATTTGTTCGTCAAGGTACTGCTGCTTGTTATTTCAAGAAGGTTCACATGTTCGGTTTGTTAAGGAAGCAGCAGATAGTGTGATGATATTGAAGCAACAGTTGTTGCAGTCCACAACAACAACAGAACGTGTTCGTGACAGCAGGTATTGACGAAGGTCTGATGATATTGTGTTCCAACAGCAGATTGCAACGGTGATATATTACTCATAGGTACTGCTGTTAGTCGCACATGGATGATAGTTCATTTACAAGCTTGGGCTCAAGGATAATATTGTATTGGGCTTGCAGAGTTTAGTGATGCTTGATTATATCACAGCTGTTCCTTATTCGTGACTTTATGCTGCCATTGGGCTTCAGTGGGTATGTGTTACTATGTTCATGAAATATTCTAACAAGGTGGTTAAGGGATTATTGGTACTATAAATGTGTGATGTGATATCAAGTTAGAGCTTGTGGACTGGTGATTTATATGGATGGTATTTGTGTTTAGTGTGAGATGTGAGTAGCAGTTGATATACTACTGTGGTATATGATTCTTGACTTTAGGCTGCTCGTATAGAGTGGTGAAATTCGTCGGTGGATTTACTTTAATGATTGTGCTGGACAAGTGAATGAAAGATGTATGATATCAGTCTTTGGAGATATAAGGATTTTTTTAAGATGGTATGATGTATAGATGATGAGGTGATTACAAAGATTGGGTACTATTCGCACGTATGCTTCTATTAGAAAGTATGTCAGTATTTTGCTCAAGTACTGCTCGTTGTGAAAGTACCGCTGTTATGTATGAGGTATGCTAGGTTTCATACGAGAAGTTCGTTTATACTGCTAGCTATTGTTTGATATAGGACAGAGACGTATATTTTTGGTTCTGAATGTGACGTCGATATCGTACAGTGCATGATTTTTGATGGATTTGGAATCTCGTGTTGCTTCCGTTTAAGGGGAAGATAATAATGGGGGGTGATCGTATTCTGGAGATTATTGAGAGGTGATTATGAAGAAATGAGAAGTATTGCTTATTGATGTCGTAGAAGTTGAGTTTCAATGTGGTGTCTTATCATATCTTAAAGTTGTGTTGCTTTTTTACGATAATTGTTGTGTTACTATGGTTGTTACGCAGACTTGACGAATCAGCAACGGGTGTGTGATTGTTTCTTATGTTGTTTAATGCTCAACTTGCCTATCCCTTTAAGGAGTTACGAGATGTGTGAGAGTATAGTAGTGTCTCTCTAGACGACGGATTTTGCTAAAGAGGTAAGCGGTTACTACTTATATTTTCATCGCTTTACATCTAGGTTCGAACGACTCACGTGAATAGTGAAAGAACATCATGGACACAAGTTTTTCACTCCCCCCCCCCCCCCCCCCCCCCCACCCTCCAGAAATTTAACTTCTTCAATCAACTTGTGGTATATCTCAGTTTTCGTTCATCCGAAGCATTATCATAGAGGCCTACTAGTGCGAGATTCAAGAGATGGTAAACAATATGGGTTTCAGGGGAACCTTAATTGTTTAAATGTTTTGCAATTAATGCACACTAGAGGGGAAGCGTTCACAAGTTGCGTATCTACACAAGACCCCTATTGGATAATTACAAAAAGGGGAAGAAGATTCATGATTTGCAGCTCATTATTATGGTGGCATCGTTTCAAGGAGGGATCGTTAAGTTAAGGAAGCTTTGTTTCTTACAGAAAGATTGTTTGGTAATATCAAATATGGGGAAGAGAGTGTGGGAATTTGATTTGATGATTACAAAACCTTATATGCAACAATGAGAATGATAGAAAACAACGCAAGGACGTAAGATGTTTGATTAGTTTTAGCTTTCCTTGTAAGAGTAGGATTCAATGGTTTAAACCTAGCTTCTTAGGATATAATCTAGATGTAGGCGTTGATTAGTTTTATAAGTCGAGCCATTAATAGAAACACTGACTTCTCCAATGGAGAGTATGATTAATCAAAGTGTAGTGTGCTTTGGTATAGGAGGTAGGTTACTTAGTTCGTACACATAAGTAGTTGTTTTGCTCCCATGTTATAGTTGGGTTAATAGGAATAGTTCAACGAAAAACCTTGATCGCAATAAACCTACGTGTTTGTTTAATTCGCTGTGCATAATTGTTACGAAATTGTTATTGGTAAATCGATCGACGATGGTCTTGATAAAGATCTCTATCACCTTTCACTTTCCTTCACTCTCATTTGAAGATCAAATTGGTCCCCTTAGATCCTTGTCCCACCGATGGACACACATACACATGCACACATATTGTGTGATTTTGAATCCTAGCTTACAAGTTACACATCAAGCCTTTATATATAATTCATTCTTTCATTTCTCATTTACATCTCACACTAGAAAATAAACACACACAATCTCTTTTTCTTTTCTCTCTTGTTCGAACCAATAAACACACACAACTCTTACTTTTTAATCTTTAATCAAACCATTTGAAGATATATTGTTCGAGGTTGATTCTTATTACATCCGGGTAGTTTATAAACAACGTTTGGGTTGTTCTTAGTTTCTAATCATCTTCTCATCATACTTTCTTGTAAGTCATCTCTTTTTTTTCATAAATGAGTTATACTTTTGCATTCGTATGATCATTCCGAACAAGGTGTACAAAGCGGATCGTTATGAAAATCATTATCTATTTTTCTATAAAACTACATGTCTCAAAGTTTAATCTTTTTATTTATAAATGGAAGAACATAAAAAGTAGTTGTACTTTTGCGTTTAAAAGTTTGTTGCGATCATTTTGATATATATATATTGTTATTACTATGGCTATATCATTTATTTGAGATTATCGTATATAGTGAGTTTAAATATTGTTGGTGAAGGGATTAAGTTAGATGTTGGTTTTGTTGGAAGCGTGAATTGAAAGTCGATGAGGTTTAGGTTTAGAATGGATTTGTTGCAATATTTTCGGTGTTGTCGAGAATCGATCGGATAGACTTTTTGGAGTCCATATGGTTCGAGCCATATGTGTCTCATACATGGTGTTTTAAAAACTTATTTGTCATGTTGGTAACTTAATAAGATGTAGGATTGTGATTAAGTTAGTTGTCGGATATTCTTAAGGGACAATAAAAGATGTACTTTTATAAAACGGATATTTTTACGAGTCGAGACGGATAAAAATGGAAAGTTGATATTTTTAGAAAGGTCATGTTGAAATTTTATAAACTTTATATATGTGTCAAAAAAATATACTTTTATTATCAAACTAATGATAAAATGAAGAATAACGTTAAGTGTCGAGTTTAGGTCAACATTTGCGGTTATTGATTCAACTTTGATGTGTCGGGTCACAAAAAGACAAAATACACTAAAAGACAAAATACACTAAAAGATGAAATCCACTAAAAGATGAAATACACTAAAAGACAAAATACACTAAAAGACGAAATATTTTTGAAGATGTTTCAAAATGTCGAGACTTGTCAAAACTTAAAACTTTCGAAAGTACGTTTTGAAAAGGATACGCCGTGTCTATTCATGCTCGGATGATCAACTCTTGCGTTAAGCGTTATTCGTTGTACATCATTCTTAAACGACAACTATATGCTAGGTTGTCACTAGGACTGTGTGATTCGTCTTTACTTGATTGATTTCTTTTGATCTACAGCTCGCTTAAGGTGAGTTCATAGCCCTACATTTTTCTCGTTTTGAATAAATGTTTTATAACTTGGGATGAGAAACATTGCATGTTTTTAAAATTGGACACAAGTACTATACTTGAGATTTCCCTGTTTACGTGTTGCCTAGGTAGCATTTAGACCACTATTGCCTGAATTATCATAAATCGTTAATTACCTTTAACCGACTGGCTAGTTAAGTAAGCGCGAGTGAATATATAGATCTATTAGGACTAATTATCCCTATCCGATTAAGAAGCACTTACTTGTTCGAGTTTGCCAAGAACAAACGAATATATGTTACGTCGAATCTAGTTAGGTGGTCTTTGGTCTGACACCTGTAAGGGCAAGCAATTACTTGGCATGTTATATGCTACATTCCACTATTAGCTTCGGTGTCATGAGCTTAGTGCAACGTAAATACCGTTTTATGTGAAGTTGTATCTGTTATAACTGTCGCATACATGTTGAAATCTTGTGGTCCACTATAACAACATTTGAACTAAACCTATGAATTTACTAACTTTATGTTGAAGTTTTAAGCATGTTTTACTCAGGTGCTTAGGCTGGATGTCGTTGCTTGATTTATGTGAAGTCTATTTGCCCGTACCGGATTTCAAGAACTTATTTATAATTTATCTATGTTAAATACCGTTGTTAAACTCATTTTAGCTTATGTATTTTAACTCTTGAAACAATTGATTTGATCGATGTAAAACCTTATTAATATTTTAAACTTATGCAACGGTGTTTATTTTTAAAACGTACCCTTAGAGGTCGTTCTTTATGCTTTGAAACTGTGATAATTCACGAAAGTCATGCCCCCGGACGCTTATTCGGACGGGACCCTATTTGGGGGTGTGACACAAGCAAGGTGTGTCATAGATTTTTTATTTGATTCTAATAAAGTCTATACGTTGAAAAGTACTTCTATGTGTTTTAAACTTGTTCTTTATATTGTTTATATATATTTGTTTAAAACTCACTTTGTTGCCATGGAATCTGATTAGTTTAACTATATAAACCTTATATCAGATTCCAAAGGACCAACAAGTGGTATCAGAGCTTCTAGTTTATAAAATCCCTTGAAAAATGATATATAAAGGCTCAAAGATTTTTAAAATCAAGATCCATCTTAAATGGCAATAGTAGAAGTACCACAAACTCTTGAATACAAGGGTCGCTCCTATACTAGAGGTAGAAAATTTCGCAAATTGGAAAAAGAGGTTCATGTGCCATATAATTGGTATTGAACCTCAATTTGAAAATATCATCAAAAATGGTCATTTTATTCCCATGGTAGCTGGTCAAAGGAAACCACAAGGACAATGAACTACAGATGAGAGAAAGGCTGATAACTTAGATCAACGTCTCAAAAGTCTCATCATGTCCGTCCTTCCATATGACCAAATGAACTCTGTCATAAATTGCTTAACTGCTAAATCAACATGGGATGACCTGATACTATATCAGGAGGGTCCCTCTGATGTGAAAGAAAGTAGGGTCATCAACCAGAAGTTGTGCTATAACACCTTTAAATTCAAAGAAGGTAAATCTCTAACACAAACATTCATCAGATACAAAGCTTTGATGAATGAGTTAGTAAATGATGGCATTAATCTTTTTAAGCTTGAAATAAATACTGGTTTTATAAACGGGTTACCAAAGAAGTGGCTAAGTTTCTGCCAAAGTCTCAGTAACACAAATCATGTGAAAGATTTTGAGCTTGCTTCTCTATTTGGTAAACTTAAATATGAAGAAAACCTAATAGACAGTATTTATGAGACTGAAAAGAACAAATCTCTTGTCTTTGCAACACCTTTGTCAACTGATTTCATTTCTACCTCTATTGTCTAGGAATTTCAAGATAGTCCTTATGATGAAGAGGATACAAGAAGCAGTCATGAGTACCTAAATGACCTAGAAGAATAATATATCAATAAAGAGCTCTTTTGGCCAAGTCTAAAAGATTCTTCAAAAAGGGTACTCAAAGGTTCAGTAGTGCAAAAGCAACAGACCAAGCTGAATGCCACAAATATGGCAAGAAGGGTCATTTTGCAAGAGACTGCTGGTGAAAGACTTCAGTTCCATCATATCAATCACCCTTTCAATCAAAATCTCTCAGTTCCTCTCAGCACAAACCAGAACTAAGGCCTACCAAGTACTTTGAAGCTAAATACAACAAAGTCAAGGCTAAACTGGCACTTCTAAGCTCAAGTACTTCAGCTTCCAAAGCCTCAATGGTAAACAACAAAGGTCTTATCGCTGAATCCTATGAATGGGATGAAGAAGAAGTGTCATCAGATGACAATGAGATGGTGGAGGTTAAAGTGCTCATGGCTCTAGCTAAAGATAATGATGCTGTCAGCAAAGAAGGTGCCAAAAATGGTGAATGGGTAAAGATATCAAATATAAACTTTGTTTGTGTTACTTGTGGAAAATGTGTGTTGAATGACAATCATGATATGTGTGTTATTCATTATATTAATGGCGTGAATTCTAGGACTAAACAGCCGATAGCTGTGCCTATTAGTACTAGAGAACCCAAACGAACTATGAATCAATTTGTTGCAACACCCCTTAGGAGAACAGTTGCTTCAGAATCCACTAACCAAAAACCGAGAAGCACTATTAGGAAGCTATATGAGCATGTTAGTAAAACATGTAGTTGGTGGTATCCTAAGTTTACACCATCTGGATACAAATGGAAACATATGTCCCCAACAGGAAATGTCAACATAAATGTTAGTATGCCTCTAGAAAATGAATCTAGAACTGCTGATATTTTGGAACCTATGACTCCTAGGTGTTCCACTATGTCCAATACTCCATTGTTTTCTAATTCTTTTGCAGTTCGTAGAGATAATTCTATTCATCATCGACTTTGGGTGCTCAAAGCACATGCTGGGAAATCTCAAGCTTCTAAGTAATTTTATGGAGAAATTTCTGGGTACGGTGAAGTTTGGAAATGATCAAATTGCACCTATTCTTGGTTATGGAGATCTGGTTCAAGGAAATATCACTATCAAAAGGGTTTATTATGTCGAAGGGCTGAATCACAATTTATTCTCTGTTGGTCAATTCTGTGATGCGGATTTGGAAGTTGCTTTTCGGAAGTCTACATGTTATATTGGTGATTTGAAGGGAAATGATCTTCTCATAGGTTCTCGTGGCACAGATCTGTATTCCATCACACTTCAAGACACATCTACTCCCAATCTAATTTGATTAATGGCTAAAGCTTCATCGTCACAAGCATGGTTATGGCATCGTCGTCTCTCACATTTAAACTTCGATACCATCAACTTGCTTTTGAAATATGATATTGTGACTGGCCTTCCCAAATTAAAATTCGTCAAAGATCATCTTTGTTCTTCTTGTGAGTTGGGGAAAGCAAAACGTAAGTCTTTCAAGACTAAAAATACCCCAAGCTCAAATAGACGTTTACAAATTCTACACATGGACTTATGTGGTCCCATGAGGGTAGAAAGCTTTAATGGTAAGAAATATATGTTGGTAATTGTTGATGATTATTCACGATATACTTGGACTTACTTCTTGAGATCTAAAGATGAAACACCAGAAGTTCTCATAGATTTCCTCAAACTTGTTCAAATAGGACTTCATGCTCAAGTAAGAACTGTTCGAAATGACAAAGGCACAAAATTCTTGAATAAAACTCTTCATGCATACTTTGCTCAAGAAGGGATTGAACAACGAACGTTCGTTGCTCGAACACCTGAACAAAACGGCGTTGTCGAAAGATGAAACCGTACTCTTGTTGAGGCTACTCGAACAATGCTAAGCGCCGCTAAAGTTCCTTTGTTCTTCTGGGCTGAAGCAATTGAAACAACATGTTTTACTCAAAATCGTTCACTCGTAATTCCTCGACATGAGAAAACACCTTACCACATCATCAATGGCCAGAAATCGTCTGTTAAGTTCTTTCACATTTTTGGCTCTCTTTTCTACATCGTTAAATATGGTGAAACTCTTGACAAAATGAAAGAAAAAGGTGATGCATGTATTTTTATAGGGTATTCTACTCAGTCAAGAGCATATCAGGTATATAACAAGAGAACAAAAGTGATAGTCGAAACTATTCATGTTAACTTTGATGAATTGCCTCACATGGCATCAGATCACGTCAGTTCTGACCCCGTTCCACAATGTCCGACAACGGCACTTGAACATGACAGTTTAAGTCCCGAAACCCAAAGTCAAGAAAATGTTCCTCAAGCAGCTGAGACAGTAACAACGTCAAATGAAATGGATGTGCTATTTAGTCTAATGTTCGATGAATTACTCAATGGAACTACTCTAGTTATGTAAAAGTCTTCCGCTGTAAATGCTGTTAATGCTCCTTATAAATGTCAACAACAAAACACAACTCAATCTACTACAACAACCGTTGTTGCAGATATATCTCCATTGAACATTCAAACAACACTTGAAACTACAACTCAAGCACCAACTGTCACTGCTACTGAAAACATTAATCAAGCAGAAACTAATAAAGAAAATGCACAAGTTGAAGAAGATGAATTTATCAACATCTTTAGTACACCGGTACAAGAACGAGGGGAGACATCTTCTCATCATGTTGACTCGTCAAACATGCATACATTCTATCAACGACACCCTTCTGACCATCGCTGGACAAAAGATCATCCTTTAGAACAAGTCATTGGAAATCCTTCTCAATCAAATAGATTAAGACGCCAGCTAGAAACAGATGGCGAGATATGTATGTTCACACTCACCGTGATTCAAACCAAATCGACGAACATCAAAGAAGCCATGTCTAATTCGGCATGGATTGAAGCGATGCAGGAAGAAATTCACTAGTTTGAACGACTAGATGTATGGGAATTTGTCGACAGACCCTTATGTAAAAAATGTCATTAACATGAAGTGGCTCTGGAAAAACAAACGTACTAAAGAAAATACTGTAATCCGTAACAAAGCTCGTCTTGTAGCAAAGGGGTATAGTCAGCAGGAAGGCATTGATTTCGAAGAGTCATTTGCACCAGTTGCTCGATTGGAAGCTGTTCGGTTAGTCGTTGCGTATGCTGAACACAAATCATTTCCAGTATACCAGATGGACGTCAAGACATCATTTCTTAATGGTCCTTTGAAGGAAGAAGTGTACGTCAATCAGCCAGAGATATTCGTATACCCACATAATCCTAACAAAGTCTATCGTCTCAAGAAGGCATTATATGGACTCAAACAAGCTCTAAGGGCGTGGTACGATGAACTCTCTAACTTCCTGGTATCCAAAGGGTTCTCCAAAGGTTCTATTAATACAACTTTGTTCATTACTAAAAAAGGGGAAGACATATTGCTTGTGCAAATTTACATTGATGACATTATTTTTGGTTCTACAAACCCAAAACTTTCAAAACGGTTTGAAAAACTAATGCATAACAAGTTTGAAATGTCTATGATGAGGGAGCTAAAATTCTTTTTAGGAATTTAGATTCACTAATCCCCACGTAGTACCTTTATAAACCAAGCTAAGTATGCTCAAGAGATACTTAATAAGCATGGTATGACCTCATGTGATAGCATTGGTACTCCAATGGCTATGAAACACCTAGATGCTGACTTGTGTAGAACTCCGGTTGACCAAACGAAATATCGTAGTATGGTCTCTTCTATCATGTGTTTTAGAAATCGTTGAACATAATTTTTCAAAAAGGACTTTTCATGTCAAATTGTTCACAATATAATTTGTGGTATCTTTCCATAATAAGTGGCATTTGTTTAAATTGTGTGTTCAACACTCCCTTCCTTGATATATTTAACAATTGGTATAATATTTAATGGCTATAAGTAGTACAATTGGTAAAATAATGCTCAAAAATGTCATCGTAACAAGTGCAACAAGTTTTGAGGGGGAGCTTTTAAACAAAGCCTTTTAATGTTTTGGGTACATCTCATAAATGTCAATTTTATGTATCCAAAAAAATTTCATGAAATTAAAATGTGGAAATTATAATGTCAATTAATAAGAAACATTGTTCACTAAGGCATCTCACTCCGCCGTCAACATATTTGTGGTGTCATATCATTTTTTCCTTTGTAATGTCAAGTTTTAAAAATTAGTGGTATTCCACATACTTTGTTGTAGGGGAGCTATCAGATAAATGAATTCATGCAATATAGTGGTATAATTTTTCTCCCTATGAAATTTTTCATGTCATAAATTTTAATCAATTGGTATTTCAAATACTAAAAGATTTATTATTTTAAATAAGGGGAGAAAATGTAATTAAAATGTGATATAGAAGAATGTGATCTTTAAGACTCCAAGTGCAACTCTTTCCTTCATGTGCAAAATAATTTCGAATCTCGGAGCACATGTGTAGGGGGAGTATTTCAAAATGTCTGTATCAATGGTTTTATGGTTCGATCTCTATACCCAACAACCAATTAATCTCACGACGTCGATGAAGTCATAAGGTGGTTAAAGTTAGGTATAAATCCTATGATCCAACAAGAACCGATGGGATCTACCCAAGGGCAATCCATAGTTAGAAATAGCAGTCCTTAGGTATGATTGGAGATGAATGAGTATAAGGGAATAATGCCGACTAAGATTGAGCTAACACTAGAACAATCATAACAAGATGTTAGTGATGACATCTTGGTAAGCATTGAAGGGGTTGAAGATTGAAAAAGAAATGTATGGATAAAGGGTGAAAACAAAGCAACCCTCCACACAACTTAGGCAGAAACCGGTTCAATACATAATCTATCAAAATCACAAAGATGATTGTTGGTATTGAAGAAAGACGCCATGGACCCAGTGATGCAATGCACAACCCTTCGCAGCCATTCGAGTTTCTCTCAAAAAAAACTTGTCTCATTTGTCACCGAGATACACACGTTATCTATCGACATCTCACTCCAAGATTGTTGATATTAAAAAGGTGGCAGTCAGCTCCAGCCTCCGATTACTAAAACCAATGTCCACAGATCGAGTCTAGGGACAGAAGAGATCAAAATTATAAATCTCATTAGGGCACAATGTCTAAATACACTTGTTGAACACCATAAAGTTCACAAGTTGTAACAAAGATTCTTACGCATTATCCTTGAGATCTTGCCAGAACATCTGAGTGATACTTATGTATACACAGTGAAGATGGAAATCCTACTTGGGCCAACATCAAACAAGCTCTTGGTAGGTGACTTGCAAGATTCTATATGAATCGAACTTGTGACAACTGGATATCGATTTGGTCTAGTATATGAATTGATGACTTAATCAGAAAGATAGTAACTATGGATTCACTCTTACCGTGTTGTTTGCTTTGAGATGCTCCGGTAACGATTAATATGAATTCTATCTGGTCATAGGCAGTATTTATACTGATTAATGGGGAACCATGGTTATTGCAACCATATTTGACGAAGTGACAAAGACACTTTCGTCCATATTTGTTGTTTATCACTAACCATTTAAATGCATATTTAAACGTCGGTGTTGCAACCATGTACCAGCGAAATTAGATTCATTACCACATACTCATACTTGAGCTCTAAAAGTCAATCAATTAGAATCAAGAGTGTTGATCCTAAACTTCCTCAAAGATCTTCAATGTCAAATCAAGAATTGTATTTTGGAGAGATTGTTAGCCTTATGATCATATAAGTCAAACAAGAATGCAATAAGTATGAGTATGTCAGTCAAGAGCACAAGTAGATCAAGAAAGTCAAATCAAGATGATTCAAGTCAAGGAGATGATACAAGATGAAAGATCTCAAGAATTCAAAGTCAAAAGATGAAAGCACAAGATCAAGATCACATTAATGACTCCGATAAGGATGTCGTCGGTCATCTTAAGCATGAATGAACAAAGCCATTACAAACATGAAAAGTGTTATCCCAAGTAATAAGCTATCCCATCACACCATAAGACATACCAATAAGTAATAAGCTATAAAAGAGATAAAGGAAAAATGGAAAACTAGAGAGAGAACGTAGAGAGAAACAAAGATGGAAGATTAGATTAGAGAGAAGTTTGGTGAGTTACAAATGAAAGCAAATGCAACCAACACCATCTCAATGTATGAAGAGGATCCTATTTATAGTCTTATACCCATATGAAGTGTATGGACTTTCTTCTTGGGTCGAGCTTGGTTTATCTTGGGATTTGAGCCCAAAACATGGACAATATTAGATTACAATCCAAGCCCGTTGAACCCGACTAGCCTATTACTTAACAAGACTAATTACGACTAATAAGACCGATAACATTCTTGTTCGACTTGTATAAAATTAACGCTAACAATCTCCCCCAATGTTGAGGTCTTCTTTGATCTCCCTAACGTTGACATTCTTGATGGAGGTTATCTTGATTTGACTTTATCTTCCCCAATGTTGAAGATATGACATTTGAGCTTTGCCTTCTTTGGTCTTGTCTTGGTCTTTTCTTATTTGTAATGGCTTTGTTCATTCATGCTTTGTGATCTTGATCTTGAGCCTTTATCTTTTGACTTTGAGTTCTTTAGATCTTTATCTTGCATCATCTCCTTGACCTGAATCATCTTGATTTAACTTTCTTCATCAACATATGCTCTTGACTGACATACTCATACTTCTTGCATTCTTGTTTGACTTATATTATCATAAGGCTAACAATCTCCCTAAAATACAGTTCTTGATTTAACTTTGAAGATCTTTAAGGAAGTTTAGGATCAATAATCTTTTTAATGAATGATTGACTTTGAAAGCTTGAGTATGAGTATGTGGTAATGAATCTGACTTCGCTGGTACATGATTGCAACACTGATGTTTGAATCTGCGTTTAAAAGGTTAGTAATAAACAACGGATATAGATGAAAGTGTCTTTGTCACTTCGTCGAATACAGTTGCAATAACCACGGTTCCCCGTTAATCAGTATAAATATTGTCTGTGATCAGATAGAATTCATATGAATCTTCTTGACAGGGTTTTTGATGTGCTGTCGTCTAGGGTCAATTATTTGATTATCAAGTTTTAAATTTATATTTAGCTGACAAACCTAAAACAACACTTTAACGAGCAGTGTACCCGGTCAAGATGGATTTCACGGTAAGTAGGGTGTCGAACACTAAGAGTGGAAAATTAATCCTATATTCTATTAGTATTTTAATTAGTTTATTTACTGGTTAAACCTATGCTATGTACGTTGTCTAATGATATGGGGGTTTTCAGTCTGAGAGACTGGCACAGGTTAGGTGGAAAAAAATACCAATTCAATACACAATAAACACAAAAGAAGAAAATTAGAATATAGAAAAGCGGTACAAGCCAAATGATAGAAAATTGTATTAGCCATATTAAATCCGGTTTAATGCTGGTTTATTTGTTTTATTTCAATGATTTACTTATCTCGAGATGGCATATCATTCTTAAGACTTAGGCGGGACATCATCCTAAGACCTAGACATGATTAATCCTGTCACAATTAAACGCATCCACATAAAGCATCCTCTAGTTTAATTATAATCTATCATAAAGAATTAAAGCAGTGGTGATACTGTTAAAACCCTAGCCTAACGGGACTTTACCCACTTATTGTTTGGCGATGTTTTATATAATGGTAGTCCACTATTCCAATATTTATCAATAAATTAAGAGCATGATTGCTGAAACATAAACGGGTCACCTACCGGTCCAACAAAGTTCATAATTCAAAGATACAGACAGAACGTTATTTGTGATCCTATTGGTCCAGACATATAAAACACGATATGGAGAGCTATCCCGGTATCTAGATTACTTGGTCCATATCACTAGACCCAGATAAATGATAGGTCGTATATTCAAACACATAAACAAGTATGAGGTGATAAACATAATTAAACAATCATGATTGCTGAAACATAAACGGGTCACCTACCGGTCCAACAAAGTTCATAATTCAAAGATACAGACAAAACGTTATTTGTGATCCTATTGGTCCAGACATATAAAACATGATATGGAGAGCTATCCCGGTATCTAGATTACTTGGTCCATATCACTAGACCCAGATAAATGATAGGTCGTATATTCAAACACATAAACAAGTATGAGGTGATAAACATAATTAAACAATCAACGATAAATTAAGAAATTGATTTTTAAAACAAACCAAAAACATTAACTGATTCATAAGAATGGCTAATGACCCTAGGGAAATAGAGCCTACAACCTACAAACCATTGTAACTTATACCAAGCAACACAAACAAATGAATTGGATCGAACGATTAATAGAGTAAAAATTACACGATGTCTTCTATGGATTCGTGATCAATGCTTGACCTTGGTGGCTGATCTTCTCTTCTAAAATTCGTCTTTAGTGAGTATGGTATAAAGAATATGATATTGCACACGGAAAACTCGTTTTTGAGTCTTCTATTTATAGTATTTGAAAAAGACTCGATACACCATATCCAGCAAGGTCGATACGGCGTATTGGGCTGGATTCCTTGGAGTGCGCGCTACATTTGTAATAAATCTTTGATATCATTCCTAATTAACTTGATTTACTGTATCTTCGAATAGTTATCTTCATGGATACGGCGTATGTAGACAGAGTAAATACGGCCGGATAAGGGAATTGGTCCAAACAGTATTCCCTAGTGAGTCCTTGCCTCATATATGCCAGTATCCTTAAGATGGATACGCGAATTGTGAATTTCAGCAATCTTCAAATATCTTTGTTTTAGCTCCAAATTATGCGCCTTTTAGCATGTCTTCACAAAACACTCCTGAATTACTGCATTTATCAACATTAAAGTAATTAAGTACCAAATAATGCAATAATTATATAAAAGTGGGCAAACAGATGGGATAAATGATATAATAAATTTGGTTTATGAAAGTGTGTCCTAACCGAAGTTAAGGATTTTCCGTTTAAGCATCATTTTGTCCTAATTACCTATACATAACTAAGCTCCTCACAAAATATAGAAATGAAAACACTCAGATCACTCAACTAATCTAGGGTGCAACATTTAAGTAGTACGCTCAATTGCTCGGTCGTGATTAGCTTCGTATCATAGGCTTGGCAAGGATACACATCTCCACCGCTAAAGCAAAGGAAGAACAAGTCAAAAGCTAAATTAGGTTAAGAAGGCTTACGGTTAATCATTCAACAATCTTTCACCATAAGTACCACACCAACAAGGCAGCTGTATTGTACATACACGGCCGTAACGAGGGAATAGACATATACAATCTGAACACATCCATGTTTGTGTTTAACCAGCGGTTAGGATGAAGAATCATATAGGGTATGGAGCTTCTAGCTTTCACCAAAAGTCGTCATCCAACAAGGCAGTTGAGACATGCATACATGGCCGTAACGACGAAATAGACATGCATGCTCGAACAAGTCCTCGTTCAAGTAGACACTAAGGTTAGTTGCTAGGAAAAGGAAGTAAAATGGGTGTTAAGTAAAATTCACGAAACAAATAGATTAAGCCAACAAATAAGGTATGGTTGCTAGTAACTTTCCCCCAACTATTCCATGACAAAGACTCGAACATATAGACAAATGCCTCAATCATAAAAACGACAAAGACAACCTAAGTTGGCGTTCCCATAACGGTTAAATTCCTTTACATCCTGCTCTTTACATACTTTTACATAAGTGGTGACATCGGCCACTTTTTACAAGACTTTACATCGTTGATTTTTGTAACGTATCAACGAATAATCGATCCTTCCAAGCGATTCCTTCGGTATAAACTTCTTTTGAACTAACTATTTTTCTTCCATTTCCTTTTTTTCAAAACAATACATCATAAATCTCGGTTTGGTTTCGCTGTCTTCACTATCATAATTCATCTGGATAATCTTTTCCTTGTAAAACTTCTTCTTCAGACATGATTCATAATCGAGAAAGTAGTGAAACTTACGAGCTACATATCTTTCCCATCGCATTGTGCAATTTCCCGACCATTACAGAGATAGAAAATTTTCACTTTGACACATGAAATACAAGACTTTACACGAAAGCAACTAGCAACATTGGAAAAATAGACTTGATCTACACGGTAGGTTAAGGTGCAAAGGTGTAACAAAATATAGAAAAAGAAAGGAATGGCTCAATAGGTTGTTCTAGGGGATTTTACTCTAAAAATGAGAGTAATCAAGGATTACACGAGAGTTAACTAACCAGTGTGGATAGTTAATTTTACGACATGTAGGCTATTTGGTTAAATCCTAGAAATTTATCAGTTGAACATGTTCTTCCATCTAAATCCATAGTACTAATCCATTGGCGTCTGCGAGTGATATACCAGGCCAAGTTCTAAAGTCCACTACATCACCGGCACACACATATTTTTTGTGAATTTTAGTAAGAACATTAGAAACGATAGCTTATTGCTCACAATATTAAATCAAGGGTTATAGTGCGTTAGGTAATGTAACTTGTGATTTTTACAAAAGTCATGCTAATTTTTTTTTAATTTTTGCCATTTTAAGCACATTGCATGTTATTTTGTAAAAAAGAAGACAAGTACGTTCTAATTCTCCATCCCCCTACGTCCTAGTTGTATAGATAAAATAATAAATAATAAGGAAGAATAGAATTAGAACGGAAAACTCCCTGATGTTTTGCTCGTGATAATTCTCCAAGATGAGTCCTTGAGAAAAAAGTGTGTTGACTAGGGCTTCAGCATGCCTGGATAAGTTCAAAACATGTCTTTTTCAGCAAATACCATAGCATAGTTTCAGCAAGGTCCTGTATAAAAGATTAGAAGACAAGTGCAAATTCTATCTCGCTACAATGGTACATGAAACAATTAAACACACAACTGTATAGGGACAAATACGACGTATCCCAAACCCTAGGATACGCCGTATTGTTCCTATAGAAACAATTAAATTACTGGAAATTAAATATTAAGTTTTAAAAACTGATAACATCCAGACATCTTTATACGCCGTATCCATAGGGGTTTGATACGCTGTATAGAGTGTCTGGGAAGAAAGACTCTTGCAGTAAACAATTAAAATGCGACAAAAAATTAAAATAACCGGGTTGTCTCCCGGGGAGCACTTTTGTTTTAGCTGGTCTTTAAGTTCAACCTTTTTCTTTTCTTCTCTTTATTCATCCTTCATGATTCGCTCGCACTTATCATCGAGAGCGAATTTATTCATAATCATTTGGCATGATGCGTACTTCTTGTAAAATTTCATGCCGATCACAATGTCTTTTGCCATATCATCATCATCAATGATGGTAAAACCTAAAATAATAGAAAATTTTCTGACGAAAACAGGTATATCTATTAAAGTACCGGCATGGCTCTTCCTTTCATCCTTGTCATAATTTTGGAATAATAAAAGATTTTGGACATTAAGTTAATAGGCAAGGAAGGGAGGAGGTCAGCATTAAC
>BQNB010050969.1:0-41242 GCA_026074375.1 Tanacetum coccineum | reverse complement strand
GCAGAACATCATCACTTCTCTTGCTCTAGTACAAGATCCAGTATCCAAGCCGCTTGAAGGCCCGACCCGATAAGAGACTTGACACGCTACTAAACCCAACACGAATTTTGTACTAACACTTTATGACACTTTTTCGATGATTTGAGCTTCATTCTATTTCATCCAAATCTTTCAACCCGAAACCTCCTGTTATGGGTCAATCTTACACAAGGGCCATACAGTTCCTTATTGAAAGTACAGGGACCTTTTGTGTCATCTTCTAATAGTTAGCTACAGTTAGTATAAAATGAAGGAAAATAGGAGTATGTGTTTAGTACCTTGTTCATTGTGATAATTGAAATGGAAATAACCTCATCAAAGCTATTCTTTGTTAGTGTTACGATCGAGTGAGCTGTTCTCACTAGATTAGTGTCGATTCAATGTCTCAGTTAATGAGTAAGTGAATACCTCCTTGATTACCGAAGCCTAGTACCGAATAGACTCAAGAACCCGTTAAACATTAAACATTAACAACTTAAAACATTAGTAGGCTACTACTAGTTGGAAATCTTAAACACTTTTCAATACTATTACATATATGACGAGTGACTTTTTTCTGCAGATTTGGAGAAAGTGCTTGTAATAACTTCTCGCTAAAAATTTGATATCAATATAGAGGTTAAATCCAAAGTATCACATGAAACAACATATGCTGCGTATCTTGCCTACAAATTACCAAAAGACTAATCCACATTTGAGGCTCCTTTATGTGTGGGGAGTGAATGTGTTTACGTGTATCCAGACGCGTACATCTATTTAGTAAGCCCTCCAGACAACCCAGTTATCGGACCAAAGTTTGATGAAAATACCTACCACCCACTGAATAGATACAAAGGGAATGCCATTCCGCAACAGAGGACCCATGGTTGGATGGATGCCAAAGTATGGGAGTTTGAAACTACCACTGAAACAGTTCCTATGGATCCTGGTAAAAAGGATCTTAGTATGGTACAAGGAATTGAGCTTAGACCCATATAGATACTCTGTTTTTTGGGAGACTCAAGTGTAAGCACAATTATATGTTTGTTCATTGACCGTTTATATATTTGTAAACCAAGACTATTAAAGGGTCCATTTTCTGCATTTAATATTTTCATATATAAGTTGATCTGTGGGTGATATGTTAAAATAATACTCCAATTTGTTTCTGCATATGGGTAACCAGGTCGGTGAAGAAGATGACTCATGAGCGTGCTGATTGAAACAAATGGTGTTGTCAAATATGGGTAACCGGGTAGTTGTTATCCTTTCGGTTTCCTTGTTGATCATCGTTAAAGTTGTTTGAATAAAAATAATTATTACTATAATTTTGTTACCTTTTATCTTAACACTTCGTTAAGAAAAAACATAACCCTGTTTTGCATAGATAAAGTTTTGCTGGGATTCTACTATTTCAGATCCCTGGATGCTTCACAGGTAAAGCGAATACATGCATAGTGTAGATTAAACATTTAAGCCTGAATATTGCAACGCGTTAATTATCAACTTTCTAATGTCAAATAAAAGGACATCCTAACCACCCCTCGATTTGTTTAGTCTTAGCTGAAAATATATAAATATATTACTATTAATTTTATTTTGATAACATTACCTTATCTCGAGTCTGGACACATGCATCACCTAACACGCAAAGACCTGACTTCGATTATTCGCCAGAAAATTTTTTGTTTAAGGTTGCATGATGACAACTTATCACCATTTGTTTAGTCCTTAACACCTGTACTAATGCATTTTTTATGCTTTCATGTGATACACGCACCAAAAAATATATCTTTGGGTTGACTTTCGGCATATAAGATCTCAACATTAATGCGTGTATACAAACAATTACTAATTATTTAGTACCTTAGGTCCTAAGTTTATCAGAAACCCCAAAAACTGAAGAAATAAATCAACTATAGATATCATTTCCCAAATCACAGTGAATTGAAACATCATTATGCAATTACGTAACAGATAGTTAGTGTGGGCATATTATTCAACCTCGTCACATACCATTCACGTTATAATAGCTGGGATAACCAAATGTTTATAAATTAAGTGATGTATACAACGAGGGTTGACTGGGCATATCAGACCCACTACCAGACATGTTATAACGTACAACACCTTCTATGCATTTTAGTTAGTGGAATAAGCTAAGTAATTAGTTTAATCATATCTCATTTTAAAATTAAAATGTGATTAATCTAAGTTATTGGTGTAATCAGAGACATGAACATTAATGTTCTTTGTAAGCCTATATAAAAGCATTCCTTTCATTGAACTAATCACAGCAATTAAATCTTTCTCAACCTACATCTTTCCTATACTAACATCTCAGTTATTAGTTGAGTTCCGCACTTGCAATTGCTCAAAACACTAGATTTGAGTTTTCTCATTAAATCAATCTTTCATCAAAGTATAATGGATTCCATCATGAAGGAGTTTGAACATCTTGTAATCAAACTCGAGGAGGTTAAATCAGCCACTAACAACTTTACTGATACCAAAATTATCGGAAAGGGTGGTTTCGGAAATGTATACCAAGGAGAACTATCTCAATCAAGGGGGAAAACTAAAGCGGCTTTTAAGCGTTTAGATCGTAAACATGGGCAAGGTGACCCTCAGTTCTGGAAGGAGGTCATGATGCTTTCCCGTTACACCCACGAAAATCTCATCTCTCTCCTTGGATTTTGTGACGAGGGTGGTGAGAAGATCTTGGTGTACGAGCATGCATCTAATGGCAGCCTTGATCGCCATTTGGGTTCAACTACTCTCACATGGAGTCAACGTATTAGGATATGCCATGATGCTGCAAAGGGACTATGTTACCTTCATGAGGATAAAGGTAATCATCACAGAGTTCTCCACAGAGATATAAAAAGTTCCAACATTCTATTGGACGAGAACTGGAAAGCTAAAGTCTCTGACATGGGACTGGCAAAAGTAGGACCTACTAATCAGTATACGTTTTTAATGACCGATATAGTGGGTACACTTGGTTACATTGATCCAATGTATCTGCGCATGGGCTTTCTAACGAAAGAGTCTGACGTATACTCTTTTGGAGTTGTCCTTTTTGAAGTATTATGTGGAAGACTATGTTTTGATTATAGCAATGCTCATGCTGGGAATATAGTGCATATCTGGAAACAAAGATACAAAGAGAACAAGTTAGATGAGATTATGTATAAAGACGCTCTTATGCAAGCATTGGATCAGAGTTCTTTGGAAATGTTTTCAAAGATTGCCTTTCAATGTTTGCATAAATCACGTGAAAAGCGACCAAAGATGTCTGATGTTGTGCAAAAACTAGAGATAGCACTCAAATCTCAGGAGCTTCTTGATCTCGTACCAAAGGAGCATCAAGAGATAGTTAAGGCTGTGGTACCTCCTCTGATCTACAGATCCGTAGAGGAACTCAATGTGCTTCTCTCCAAAGGAGTCCTCCTTAATGGGGGCAAAACGGTAATTAACTACTCTATTTGAAATTGTTTTTTAATTTAAATTTTCTTTTGGGAAATGCCGTATTTATACAGACTAAACGAATACTCGAGCAAAACGACGATGTATAGCGGTAAATAACTAGACTTGCGAGATCATGATTCTGATTTGACCCTTACCGCCAAGCGTGTGTTTTTTTTAAATATTAATATAATGTGTGTTTTAGAAAAATTGTCAAGTTCATAATTGATAAAACTTAAGGTGTATTAAGGGGTACCCAAGGGTACTTACGAGTAATTTAGGCAAACCACACTAATTTAAGTTTAAAGATTTAATTTTCAAGAAGAAATATACATTGTCTTTATAAGTAGTAGAGATCTATAAGCTTAATTATTTTATTCAGTTTAGTATATGCTCCTAAGTAGTGGTGGCAATTTCTGACCCGACACGAAACCCGACCTGAAACCGACACGAAAATTAACAGGTTCGGGTTGAGTCTAATAGATTTTGGGTTGGGTTTGGGTCGACCCATCTAACCCGTTTACTAAACAGGTTAGGTTTGGGTTGGGAATAAATTAATCGGGTCGACCCGTCAACCCGTTTAAGA
The DNA here is from genome assembly GCA_026074375.1 of Tanacetum coccineum. Classification (NCBI taxonomy): domain Eukaryota; kingdom Viridiplantae; phylum Streptophyta; class Magnoliopsida; order Asterales; family Asteraceae; genus Tanacetum; species Tanacetum coccineum. The sequence continues at coordinate 37,170 of BQNB010050969.1, read as the reverse complement.
TTTTTTTTCTAAAACTAAAAATTATATATATTTTATTATATGTGTTAAATGGGTTAAACGGGTTGACCCGTAAACCCGTTTAACCTATTTAACCCGTGTAATATGCAAACTTGTGTATATAAAATGGGTTAAATGGGTCAACCCGAACCCGCCAACCCGAACCCGACCTGAATTGCCACCTCTACTCCTAAGAGCTACAATGCTTCTACCTATTAAGACTTTTTGCATTTATGAGCATTATTTTTTATTAACTGCTATCTTTTTAAAAGTCATTTTTACAAACTTACTTTAATGCACAAAAGCCTTCCAAAAGCTTTTCCATATTAAGTTTTCATTTAATAAGGGGTAAAAAAATGAAAATTAAATATGTCTTCCTTTAATGAAAATAGCTTGTATAATTTTTTTTCAAACACTTCACATACATAAAGTCATTCTATAAAAAGCTTTTAGTAAAGCTTTTGTTACAATACATCAAATCATTCATATAGTATATTGTAAAATGCTATAAAAGGTATATAGAATATTGCAAATAATAAGAGTTTAGTCGTAGAATAGTAACGAACCTTTTTCAAATATACCGATTTGGTACATGCACTCGTAAAAATGTGTACAATAGCAACGAACTTTAATTTCATACGTGTTTCATCCTGTACATTTTGATGACGTGTCATACCTGAATGACTGACACGTCATCAAAATGTGCGGTGTGAAAATGCCTTTTTGCCTTTATAATGTTGAAAGAATAGGTTTTTCGTCGTTTAATGAGTATGCAAAAAAGAAAAAAATTGTTAGCTAAGGATATTTAGAAAAACATTTTCCAAATTCAACTTTCGTATCATATTTGGCTAGATTAATGTATACTTTTCAGTCTTCATTTATTCAAAATCGGTTAAAGACTTAAAACAAAACCAAAAAAATAATGAAACATTTACCCACTAGAGTTGGGCTCAATTCCTTTAACCCAAATCCATGACCCATAACTAATTCGGAACTTTTTTTTTAAATTGGACGTGTAGCGGTGGTTGTCTGTAAATGGGATGGGAGAACACATTGAAAGGATTTACATTGAAGCCTGTCTGAATCTCGCTGAAATTCAAGCCAGCAATTTACAAGATCCGTCTCATTATGACATTGTTAATTCAAGGTGACTTATCCTATTCATATATTATTTAGTTTTTCATTCTTCTTTAATTGCTGCTGCCATAATTCTTCTTTATGCAGATTTCCAGGGGGGCGATGTTACGATTATCAATATGATGGATTGAAAGCATGTGTGAGAGGTCAATACTTGACACCTCAAATCTCATACACCCTCAATCTTGTCTTCCGATATAAACTTCAATCAGATGTCAATGAATATAACCTCGTGAGATACAAAATAGATGGGGAGGATGAGACAAAAGTTTTCATAATTTACCCTTCTACCCATTTGAGAGAAGATGGATGGTTCCTTGTTCCATTGTATCAATTTACAAGCCAAAACACAACTGCAGACCTTCGATTTGAGTTTGAAACACGTCCTACCAAGCTACTAGTTGCTGGCATAGAGTTCCAACCATCTGAAGAGAAAGTAAACACTTTATTGTCAATGGTTATGCTTTTATTAACAAAATTTAATGGAAAAAAATGAAACATTACCCAAATGTATGGCTCACTTGCTTGGATATGTCATTATATAGGTGCAACTTCCAGTGTTTGAAGAGTACCACTCCATAATTGAGGCCGCCTCACAATCTCTCGCCTACAGATCCTTTGAGGAACTAAAACAAATTCTCAGTGTAGGAATCCACCTGAAAGATTACAAAACGGTAATTAATTGGCTATGTTTGTTTATAAAGATAAATATGAGCAGACCTAATTCCCAACTTACTAATTATGCAGTGGTTTTCACTTAATGAGAAAGGTGAACACTGTCACATGATATCCATCAAAGACTGTTTGATTCCAAATGAAGATTTCACTCCTCAATATGAGTCTCAATGTTGGTCGAGGTGACTTGTCATACTCAATCTTATCAGTCTCATTGGCTATTGTCTCGTAAGTAAACATAAATTGAGGCATCATGCTTTGCTGCTTCTTCTTCATGCAGATTCCCAGCAGGCCTTTATAGAACAAAAAAAAAGGGATTCAAAACACATGTCAAGACTGAGTTATTGTCCCCCTTAATCACATACACTGTGTACCTTGTCTTTCAAGAATACTCATTACATAAGAATGGATATATAAACTTCCAATACAGATTAAAAGGGGAGACAACAACTTCTACTCTGAAGCCTACAGAAGAGAGAAACGTTGATTGGTTTTATATAACTGAATTATTTCAATTCAATAGCGATGGGAGTATTGTTGATATTGAAATTGATTTTGAAGATCATGGAACCGGTATAGCAGTAGAAGGCATCTCGTTTGAGCCCCTGGAAAAACTAAGCAGACATATACAGGTTTATTCATCTCTGTAAATTTTGTATGATGGTTTTATTATTCTTAACAAACAGGTAAACCACTATAATCTTTTGAATTAACAGTAGCAAAAAGAAGGTTGGGCCTGGTAATAGGTCGAAATTGTTTTGGGTCCAAACGGGCCTTTTTTCGTTCGGGTTGGACATACGGGTTGAAGAATGAACTGGGAATGGAATTTTAGATTTCCTAAAAACTGATAAAAATTCAAAGAAGATACAAATTATATAAAAGATATGAATCATATTTTTTTAGCTAAAACTAAAACTTGTAAACCGATTACTTTGTAAAAATAGGTGGAAGATCAAGTATCAAAGAAGGACTAGGTGGACAATATCCAAACCATATCCGATTCAGAATCAGACACTTATTGGGAACAAAAATTGCCGAATGATTATGAAGAAATACTCAATTTGTCAGAAGATAGTCTGTAGTGGACAACGAAGAAGGAACTCTACTCAATTCTCAGAAGAGGGTTCCTATTCGACTATGGTCAACAGGTATGTTTTATAGGAATTGTAAGACTACTGTCATTTTTCAAATCAATTTTAAATGTAATATTCCTACACTTACATATCTATCTGGATTTATAGTGGTTTGTTGTTGATAAACATGGGAAGAAATGTCTAATGATATCTGCAAGAGCAACGTGGGTGATAGATGATAAGAACTCAGCTTGGGATGTTCTTTCTCTATATTTTCAAGCCAGTTTTCTTGTACAATAGTTTATATGTACATTATGAATATGTGTCCCACCACTTTTCAACTCCCTACGAATTACTTTTATGAATCTTTCTTTGCACTCATCTGAGATATTATAAGAGCAGAAATATTTAAATTCTACTTTGGTAGTGCTTATCTACCTTAAGTGAGCGACAAGGATAACTCCCATGGTAATCCATATATTAAAAGACTGATAATGAAATCTATAAAATTAGAAAACCATTCTACACATCTATCTTCGCAATTCAAACCATCTCCACAATATAATAATAACATTTCTCGGTGGCTTCCAGAACACAGCTCTATTGATCTTTGTTCCTCTATCGGACTTATTGATATTCATGTGGCGCACATTCCACAGCTTTGCTACGTGGAGGGTTGCCTCAATTGGCTTCACTTTAAAATTCATTAGCTTAAGCTTTAGAACTTATACAACACCTCCCACATCATTCATTCATCTCTTAGGTACTTTGAACTCTTTCCTGCGATAAAAAGTAGACAACAGCATCAAGTGCGAATCTTCTAAGGATCATGACAACTGTACTTATCTTTTTTTTTTTTTGCACGGCATAACTGTACTTATCACCATCTAGTAACCTATTCTGTGTTTGTAACTTTTCTCGAATTGCCATCGATAGGAGATTTGTATGTATAGGATTACACTGAGAGTACCATACCAAGGAAAACCACTGCACTTCTGGAGTTCGAGTTCTAATAGCTTCCCGTACATGTTTATCAGCAAAATGGACTTCTTTTCCTTTTAGCTTTTCCCATACAAAAAAATAAATAAATTAAAGTGTTAAGTGAAAGAGTAAACTGCAAAATACATCCTTGTGGTTTTATGTTTCTCACGAAATACATCCCTGATCGTAACTATTAGCAGTTTACACCACTCGTTAGGCAAACGTTTGCCGAAATACATCCCTCGTCACTAACTTCGTTAAATATCCAGTTTTTTGGGCCCCACTTCAGGGGTATTTTCGTCCTTTTCATGTTTCCCAAAATCATATAATCTCGAGTAAACTGCAAAATACATCCTTGTGGTTTCATGTTTCCCACGAAATACATCCTTGTGGAAAGAAAAGGACGAAAATACCCCTGAAGTGGGGCCCAAAAAACTGAATATTTAACGAAGTTAGTGACGAGGGATGTATTTCGGCAAACGTTTGCCTAACGAGTGGTGTAAACTGCTAATAGTTTCGATCAGGGATGTATTTCGTGAGAAACATGAAACCACAAGGATGTATTTTGCAGTTTACTCTAAGTGAAATTTGACTTTGCTGGCTGAAGAGGTATATACTCGCTTTACTCTTTAATTGAGGATACAATTTGTTAATAATGGTATGCATATGAATGAAAGCTAAAGTAAACTCATAAACACAGACATATATGCACATTGGTGTACATAGTAGTTATTTAAATTTGGTACAACTAAAGCTGATCTATGTAATGCCTACCAAATGTCCGATAAAACATCTAGCATAACTAACAACATTATTTATTCGTGAATGGGCTGTTAGTTCCTTTTTCCTTACCCTTCTCTTCTATAGGTTATGTGATGGTAGCACCCAATCCCATGGAACTATTTTGCATTTTTGCGTTTCTACCTTTACGTTTCCTTGTTAGAGTAATTATCTTTATTGTCCAGAATAGAAGTTGTGAACAGCTTTGTGAGCTTTATCTTCTGATGCAATAGTTCATTAATTTAAACCTGACTATGAGATTTTCCATACCACTACATCTTTTCACAAAGGATTAGTATAGGCTATGAGATGCTTGTAACTATTGTATGCCACTCCGGAGGCCACTTTCATCTTCTATATTTGATGATAGCTGCATACAAGCCACATTGAATTGGATTATACGTTCCTAATTTATGGACAATATGAGACTTAACTCACCTCCAACAAGTTCTTTCATTCCTAACTGTCTAAATTCGCGCGTTTAAATTCCGAAACACTTGTGCCTGTTAACTCCAATGTGTGACTCCATTATATATTTATATTCCATAAATGGGTCAAAACGGGTAATAGTTAAGGAAGACATTTTATTACACTGCGATATTCTTGTGCCTTTTAACTCCATTGTGTGACTCCGTTATATTGCGTAAATGGGTCAAAATGGGTAATACTTAAGAAAGCATGAATATGATAAGAACCAAATTGATAAACAGTAAATTAAAACCAATAGCAACCGTAATCGGATGCTTGAAGATAAATTGCTAAACCAAAGTTGTCCTACAGAATACAAATAACATAAAATAAGAATTCTCCCCCCTCAACCCTAAGACAAACCCCTCCTTATATAGGCTGCATTTCTCCTTCCAAAGATAAACTCTTGACCATTGACTAATAGTTAATGGCAATTAACTATTGACCATAATTAACTATTGACCATTGACTAATAGTTAATAGCAATTAACCCCCTAGACTCTTGCGTTTGTAAACTTGGCCCCAACGATTCATATCATCACCCTCGCCCTGAAAAACCACCGGTGGAAACTAGGGAACTGCTGCTGAATCTGCTCAAATATCTCCCAAGTAGCTTCTGTCGGTGGTAAACCCTTCCATCCAATCAGCACCTCTCGTTGTTCCCCCACCTTACGAGTTCCCAACACCGTGTCAGGCTCCGCTGCACGCTCAGTCGCATTGGTAGCAGGCAAATCCAATTGAACCTGCTGATCACCAATCACCTTCTTAAGCTGGGACACATGAAAAACTGGATGAGTGGTCGATGCAGGAGGCAATTTCAACCTGTACGCCACCATCCCGACCCGTTCCAACACCTCATATGGACCATAGAACCGCGGAGCTAACTTCTGATTGGCCCGCTGAACCACAGACCCTTGGCGATACGGACGTAACTTCAAATAAACCTTATCTCCCACACTAAATCTTAAATACTACATATATCCATCACCAATATCAAACTTATTCCTTCACTGATCACAAAATATCTTACTCATTTTTTTTTTTTGAACGATACTCCTTATTAGTCCTTTCATCTTGTGTTTTATTGAAATCATATATGGCTGTAGCAATAGAAATTGCGTTAAAGCGTGTATTCAATGATTTACTCAAGTGTCTAAAGTTAGTGTTAGATCAGACTATACTAGCTGCCAGATTCACCAAGCAACTGAATCGCCTTGAAAAAACCTTACAAAGTATCAAATTTAACGAAAGCTGGAGATATAGCAAAGTCTTGGATCGTCCTCAAAAGGAAATCACGGAGTTCATAGTCTATATGAATAAAGGGAAAGAGCTTGTTCTCAAGTGCTCCAGGGTTAATGATTTGAACACGAACCAAAAGTATTTTCATTTGTATAAGCTGATTCGACTGAATAATGAGCTTCTGAGGTTCTTTAAGGTAGAAATGGAGGTCAAAATGATGATTACTAGTATGAGGAGTTTGAGTGGAGTTTCTGATTTGGCCTATAAAATGGATCAACTACTTTTTATAGAAGGAAAACCATTGTTCATTGAACAATTAGCACAACCAACAGGTTTTATTTCTTTCTATAAACTTTTTATGATTAACTTACATTATATGCTTCCTCTCTTTAGTAACCTTACCGCAATCTTTAATTGCAGACGAAGCTTTCGACTCAATTTGTTATGATCTAACTGCACCTAAAGGTGATGACTTGACACTGAGTATCCATAGTATACCTCACTCCATTGAAAGAATGGACCAACAAAGGGATTTAAGTGTCACATGCCTCGGTGTAAGCCCTTCTCAACTACACAATAATTCATCAATCGGTTATTTATCTAGCCTAAAAACAATTATATTCGAACATGTGTCGGTTTCCTCTATTCAGCCCATATTTACATTATATAATCTACAAAAACTATCATTTGTTATGTGTGAGATAGGCGATGCTTTCACTGGTGACATCGAGTCTCCTAATATGCTACCAGGCAGTCTCACAGAACTTAGATTCGATGGGTGTTATGATCTAAAGGAACTTCCATCAGGAATATGTAGCCTTGTTAATCTCCGGGCTCTTAGCATCACTAATTGTCATGAGCTTGATGGTCTTCCTAAAGCTTTAGGGAATCTGTTACATCTTGAAAACTTAAGCCTTCGGTGTTGTACGAAATTACAAGAACTACCCGAGTCGATTGGAAGCTTGCGTAATCTGATCTCTATTGATATATCTGATTGTTTGAGTATAAGTGTACTGCCCGAAGAGATTGGTGAACTATCTTGCCTAAGAGTGCTTAAGATGAGTGGCTGTCGAGGCTTACAAGAGTTGCCATTGCCACTGAGCAACTTGTGCCAGTTAGAAGATGTTACATGTGATGAAGAGACATCGTACTTGTGGATGAATTTTGGGAGTGATCTCTATGACTTGAAGGTAAATGTTGTCGAAGATAACATAATTGAAAGCTTTATGAAGATCATTAGGTAATCTCTTGATCCTATGTTTGTCATCCCGAGAAAGCAGTTCAAAAGTAAAAATGTGTGATTCTTTTGTATATATAACAAAATGTTATTTACCTAGTTTGATACTAATAACTTGTTGTATATCAATTTATGTGAACTATTAATGCATTCTCTTTATACACTTATGTAGCCGTGTACAAACCGGTTATTTTCTCGTAACCGGTTACTAACCGACCCTAACCGGTTATTTGGTCAAACCCGGTCAACCCGGTTAGTACCAAAAACTGGTTAGACTTTTAAACCCGAAAAACCCTAACCGGTACTAACCGTTATAACCAGTTAGACGGTTAGAAACCCGTTAGTAACCTGATTTTTTTTTTTAAAGCAAGAAAATTTTACTGTCTAGTTGTGTTGTGAATCGTTTTTGTAATGGCCCATGGTTACATGCTATTTTTATATCCCGAAAATTTGAAGCCACTGAAGACCCATGTCATGGGTCCCATGCTAAAATAAATCCATGTGCCTTGAGTTTTTATCAAAAACTTTTGGAAACATTTAAATTACCCGGTTTGAGTAATAAAAATTTTGGAAACTTTGATTTATCTCGAGATTTTTTTCAAATCGTTAATAAATAATGATCTTAATAAATTTAACTTTTATTAAAATAACTCATACTACATTAAACATAAACTACTTGAAACAACAAACTAATACATAGATCGATTTTTGATCTTTAGGGAGTGTTTTTGAGATTGTTTGGTTAGTTTTTGATTGTTTGTAACTAAACGGCAAATGCAACATGGTTATATTATAATAAATTTAAGTAGTGGAAAGGAGATTGGCTTAAAGTACAAAAAAAACTGTCTAAATAAAAGAAAGACCGTTACATTTAGTGTGCAGTCCAAGCTATTATGCATCTTGCATGTTACAGAAAGATTGCAACGTTCATCTTTTTTAACCGGTTACTACCCAACCGGTTGCCCAACCGACCCGGTTACTAACCGGTAAACGGCTAGAAACGACAACCGGTTACTAACCCGTCCGTTTTATCCGTAATCGAAAACCGTTAGGGTAATAACCTTTGTTGACGCTGGGTTTCGTTTCGATTTCGTTTTTCTATCGTTTTTTTCTTGAACACGGCTACACTAGTGGGGTGTTTGGTAGTGAGAATTGAAGGCCAATCAGTGGAAACGTTTCCATTTTCCTGTATTGGTACGCCTAAAAAAAAAGGGTAAGAAACACTGTAATACTCGAAATTAATTGCATATCCATTGTGTTTTGATTTCCAGTTCATTTGGTTTGGAAATGAGCTTTGTTCACAAAGTTTTCTCCGCCCACAAAATTTGAGAATTTGGATGGGATTAAAAAAAGAGGGGCATAAAAAGGACCATCACGTACAAGTCACATTGACAGCTCTTCTTCTCTTTCTTCAGTCATTTAATCGAGTCTAAAACGCTTCGTAGAAAATATATGATAAGTTTGAGTAGTAGACGTGACAATATGTGGAGCATGGTGTATGAAAGTGACATTACGAGTGTGGTTAATATTCGAATGAATATATTTGCATTTTTGAAACTTTGTAGATTTCTTGAAACAAGAGGAGGACTACGTAGCATTAAACACATGCTAGTTGATGTGCAGGTTGCAATGTTCCTACATATGTTTGCTCATAACTAGAAAAAAGAATAATAATAGCAAATAGAATTCAAAGACCAAAAAGTGGGTGCTCACACAAACTATAGGTCTATTTAACTTACATGTAATGCTTACTTTTACTAAGCCTCGTTTCCTTTAGCTAATATATATCTACCTTGGCTAAGATAATAGCACCAAAACAATGAGAGAAGTTTGAAAAGGCTATCGAAGAGCTCAAGTTTAGGCATGAAGATCACATTGTTTGCTATGGCAAAGGGAATGAACGTCGTCTCACTGTCGTCATGAAAAGGTTATCGAAGAGCTCAAGTTTAGGCATGAAGGTCACATTGTTTGCTATGGCAAAGGGAATGAGCGTCGTCTCACTGTCGTCATGAAATCGGGAACATCGGCACATTCTCATGGGTACGAGAAACAGAAAATCTCAGTCCCATAAAGCTATTATCCTACTCCATGTTTTAGTTCCATACATATCTATTGTGGTTTACTCATTTTTGTGGGAGTTGGGAAGTGTGGTGTATCAATTCGAGTGAGGAGAGACAATGCAAAAGAAGGGAAATGGTATTTTGTAACCCCTGCCTTTTTCTGTGTTTTGAATATTCTAGTATTAGTCCTTCAACTATTTGACGTTCGTTAGATTTATTAGAATATGTACCGTGTTGACGGTAGTGATTTTATGAGAATTATGATAATTGATGGCTTATGGTGTATAATAATCCTTTTTAGAGGGAATTATTATGATATTTATGTTTCGGGTGGTTGACCAGTGAAATTTAAGAAATGCCGAAAAACGAATCCCGACACGTCTATTAGTGTCCAAAATGAGTTTTTGGGGAATAAAGCGTGGAAATATGTCAAGTAAATACTCTAAGTTATTGGAAAAGTATTTTTAAGATGAATAAAAACGCTAAGTAACTTCGGAAAATATTTTACGGTTGAGTTTTATGAGTTTTTAAGTGATCCCGACACACAACATGACGACCGCCGTGCCTATCCCCTAGGATACCCCTAGCCAACTATAGAACAAGATGGGAGACAAGATGGCTTATTTTTAGCACCGAAGGTCCCAACCTTGGTACATATGTATTTGTCTTGGCCTAGAACACACACTACACATGACATTTTGAAAATCAAAACACACACATCTCTCTCTTTCTTTCTCTCTTGCGTCCGACCAACAATACACACACACACTTTATTTTTTAAACTTTGATTAAAATCATGAGAATTTTTGGGAACTTTTTCTGGGTTGATTCTATGCTATTCGGGTTGGCAAATTAAAACAAACGCCTGGGTTTTTCCGGTTTCCCGTTCAAAATTTACTTTGAAGACCATTTTTGTAAGTCTTTCAAATTTAAATTTTACTTGTCCTTTTGGTTGCTAGTGATGCATAGATGTTAGTTGTACGGCCCGATCGTTGAAAATCGAAAGCAAAAAGTTTGTGAATTAATGTTTAGGGTCCGTTTGGGGTTCGAAATAAAAAGGGAAAAATATAAGGTTTTGTTAGTTTTGATATTGTGGCCGTGATGGTTGAAAAACATATATTTGCTATATAGCTTATTTCGTATATAGCTTATTTTTGCTTATTGAAGGGTTCGAATAAGCTTATTTTGAGCTTATTAGCTCACGGCAACTTATAAGAACATAAGGGAGATGTTTTTGGATATTATCCTAGTATGTCATATTTTTGTAGAACTAATATTATAGCTTATGGTGATAACCAAATGCGATACGTAGCTTATTAGCTTATTTTTAAAGCTTAATATATGTGTTTTGGAGCTTATGGGCTCACGACTCAATAAGCTCATTTAAGCCGTGGCTTATGGGAGGGCTTATTGTGGTCCTGATTACTTTGTTACTTATTATATTGACTTATATATGCTATTGGGCCTTGGTTTTGGGCTTAGAACGTATTTTGGATATGTAAAAACTATAATGGACCCTTATTGGGCGTTAAAGCCCAATAAGCAATAAGCTTATGCTAGTCATTTTAAGTGTTTTAGCGGACTTTTAGGAAGTGAAAAATATTGGTAAAGTTATGTTGATGTCGTTTTGAGGAAGTATCTTGGTAAACGTCGTAGAAATGTAATTTTTGGAATTGGTTCGGAAAGTGTCGAAATGTTGAAAAATGTTTAAAAATAAGGTTTGATAACCTTGGAAAACGTCATATAAACATACGGGTCATGCCGAAATTTTGTAAAAAGTCTATACTTAGAATTTTTACTTAAAACGTGATTTTTAATAATAAAATATTATTATTTTAATAAGTCGACTAAAAGACGAAAAATATAATTTTTCTCAAAACTTTTCTAAATGTTTAGCGAACATAAACGTTCCATTTCGTATAGAATAAACGATATATTTATGGTAACTAAGCGTACCGAATGGATTTATCGAGATATATTTATGATTAATTATTATAAATATTTACTTATATTACTTAACTATTTTACATAAATAGTATAAGTATATTCTGCTAAGATATGAGTTCGATATGGTATCTTTGGAGTTAAGTCGTCAACCATCACACCACTAAAACGTTTAGGATAACCATACAACATGCGTCTAACCTCTATGCATCATACTTGAAAATTATTTTGGTAATGAATGATAAAATGGGACATTAACTTGACTAGGTCGTGTGCGAACGTCGTTGTATTTTCTTGTGTGATATTGAGTTGGCTGATTGAGACCTTTGCTTGAGGTGAGTTCTCGTAGCCCCATTTTTACTGTTTTTCCATTGGGGGAAAATGATACTCAAATGTGTTTTGAACTGTTTTCTGAACTGTGGGAAATGTGGTTTTATTTTTGGGACAATTTATGTGCTTATGATTGCTATATGAATATATGTAATGTGATTTTACTTGCATGTACTGTGTTTAGCATGGCAAGGGTTGTGATTTTACTTGCATGTACTGTGTTTGGCATGGCAAGGGTGGTGATTTTACTTGCATATACTATGTTTGGCATGGCAAGGGTTGTGGTCCTGCCCTAATATAGTGCTCCAGCTGGTAGGCCCTTTAGGTGCGTAAGTGACATATCGGAGTTGCGGCTCCAAGAGCATTGGTATATGCTGGTTTTGGTGACTAGCGGGGATGCTAGGTCATCGCACATGATTAGCGGGGATGCTAAGTCATGGGTTTGTTGCATATATTCACTGTCATATAGCACTATTGTCCACTGTTTAAATGATTGGCACAACAACTGGGTTTAAGGTCAAACATACGAACTCACCAACATTATTGTTGACGTTTTCGAGTATCATTTTCAGGTGAAGTTAATGATCGTTAAGGTTGTGGTGCATGTAGCGGACTTTTAGAGAATCCCGTAGGAATCTTGTTTGAGAAGTCTTGCATTTGATGTTTGTTATGGATTTGGTTTTGAGGATTAAGGATAAGATTGTGTGGACCCCTGCGTGGGCTCTTTGGTTTACTATTGAGCGACTATTGTGTTGTGTTCTTGGTCTGGGACATCACTAGGTTCGTTTTGAGGCTAATGGTATCATGACACTTTCATTATGCATTGTAGTTTATCTCTATTATGTATCTTGGGTTATGATTGATCATTATGTTTCATTCCTGTATTTTCGCCGCTGACGGGGTATGACAGAATGGTAATCAGAGCCAAGGTTATAGAGAACTAGGTGGTTTGGCCTAGACTATAACCCAGGAACCGTTTCATATAGTTGCATTATAGGATCTATGTGTGCAGTGTTCCGCTTATACGCGCTTATGTGGATATAGGGTATATCATTAGTCAAGCCATTCATTTGAAATGTGTGAGCCTAATACTAAGCACAACTGGGAAAAGATACAGGTATAAATACGGTGGCCAATGTAATTAAACGTATCACGACTCACACATACTTAGTATGATCGTTCGCACAAATCGGTGTGTTGACATCATAGGACCGTAGTAGGCGTAGTATAGTATATTAAGTTACCCTATATGTGTTGACCGTCCTGCCTACCTAACGTTACCCATGTTCTCTCTCGTGTAGATAATGCCACCAATGATGACGACTCGAAGTGCTGGCCGACCTGCTGCCGCATCAGGAGGAGAGGGAACGGGTGGACAAGCTGGTAGAGGTGGTGTTAGGACTAGAGGTTATTCTGGTGATCAGGGTGATGGTAGGATTGATGGTCAAGGTGACCAAGTAGCGTGGTAGGGTTAGTTAAGTGTGAATGATGGTGTTAACGAGTCCCTGATTCTCTCCATTCATTGCATAGCAGTTGCAGAATTTACTCCCTGCTATTGTAGCCCAAGTAGGTGACCAAGGTAGATGTCAAGGAAATGGTAGGAATCAAAACGGAGATGCCGTCAATGTTAACATCCAGGGTGATGTTAGTAGGGGTTGTACCTATAAGGAGTTCTTAGCTTGTAACCCTAAGGAGTATAATGGTAAGGGAGGTGATATAGTGTATACCCGTTGGATTGAGAAGATGGAGTCAGTTCAAGATATGAGTGGGTGTAGGGATAGTCAGAAGGTGAAGTACAATGATGGTTCATTTGTTGGTAAGGCTCTCACGTGGTGGAACTCTCAAATCTACACACGAGGTTGGGAAGTCGTTGTAGGTATGTCTTGGGAAGACTTTAAGACTTTGATTAGGGAGGAATTTTGCCCGAGTAATGAAATGCAAAAGTTAGAAACTGATTTGTAGAATCACGCCATGGTCGGGGTTGGCCATGTTGCGTATACTGATAGGTTTCATGAGTTGGCTAGGTTAGTTCCTCACTTAGCAACCCCTGAAGGTAAGAGGATTGAAAGGTATGTGTATGGCCTTGTTCTACAAATTCGAGGAATAGTGGCAGCAACGGAGCCAAAGATCATCCAAAAGACCGTGCAGATAGCTGGCACATTGACTGATGAAGCCCTTAGGAATAAATCCATAAAAAAGAACCCTGAGAAGAGAGGAAATAGGAGAGAACCTAGTAAGGATAGGAATGGAAGAGAGGATAACAAGAGAACTAGGACTAGAAATGTCTTTGCTACAACCATAAACCCTGTTAGGAGAGAAAACACGGGTGTGGTACCCAATTGTACCACCTATAACACTCACCATCCACCTGAGGCGCCCTGTCACGCATGTTTCAACTATAACCGCCCAGGACATTTTGCTAAGGATTGTAGAGTAGTGCCTAGGAATGGGAACCCCATTAATACTAGAAACCTAATTGTTAGGGCCTGTTACGAGTGTGGTAGTACCGATCATATCAAGTCAGCTTGTCCTAGGTTGAATCAGGCTCAGAGGCCAGGGGAAACCATCAGAACCAAGTCGTGGCTGTTAATGGGGTTCAGGGTCGTAAAAACCAAGGGAACCAGGCAAGAGGTAGGGCATTCATGTTGGGAGCAGAGGAGGCTCACGAGGCTCGTAGGACAAACATCGTGTATGGGTACGTTTATTCTGAACGATCCACTTTGCCACTACTCTAATTTGACTTCTGGTTTTCCAAACTATAGCTTTGTTTCCACTATCGTATTTATTATCATCTGTTTAGACATAGAGCCTAGTGAATTAGGTTTCAGTTATGAGATTGAGATAGCTAGCGGGCAGCTAGTAGAAATTGATAATGTCATTAAGGGTTACAAACTAGAAATAGAAGGTCACGTGTTTGATATAAACTTAATACCCTTTGGAAGCAGGAGTTTTGATGTGATCATAGGAATGGATTGGTTGTCTGACCATAAGGCTGAGATAATTTGTCATGAGAAAGTAGTGAGGATACCACTACTAGATGGCAAGGTGCTTAGAGTATTATGAGAGAAACCAAAAGAGAAGGTGAGACAGTTGATGAGTGCTAGGACTAAGTGATGAGGTGTCATTTTATACACTTTTTCGGGGTCGTTTAACCCCCTAAATCATGCATTTATGCCCAAAATAGGTACTTAATCGTTCCTTTTCAGGTATTTTGCATTTGGAAGACATTTGGAAGAATTACACGTGACTTGGGCTCATTTAGAAAAGAAACAGACAAGACTACGGACCTACACCAACATTGCTCAAGAATTTCTCTACAGTGGCTGGAGACGGCGTCACCAATATAACGTGACGTCGTCACAACGAAGACCAAGACGGCGTCACTGGATCTCACAACGGCGTCAGAGTACACGACCCATTCCATTATCTAGAATATTCTCTTTCATGACGACGTCACGATTAAAACGTGACGCTGTCGCAGCAATTTTCCTATATATACAAACCCGAAATTAGGGTTTTGAGTGGGTAACTTTAGAATAAAAAGAGGGTACGAACCCTAGTTCGTTTAGCAGTTGTTAGAGACAATTTTAGGGCCTAAAAACCCTATTGTACTCCCTCCAACTCATGTTTTGATCAAGTAAGGTTTATTTAATCATTCAATATGTATATGTGTTGTTTGATTCATCTATGTTCTTACTTTATTAACATGCAAGGCTAAGCCTCCTATTGTGTTTATTTATGATTGTATGAAACCTAGAATGTAGATCTTAGTAGTGTTGCTTCTTGTGATGGATGTGCATGTTAGGTCTTAGAAAACTAGCTTTTGTCTGCATCGCTATTGATATGTCTAGGAAAACATAATTGTGTAGAAAGGATACCATCTGGTAATAGTCTTCATACTACCTTGCCCCCTAATATGGTTGATCCACTCTTAATATATTTCACATGCACTTAGTGTACTCCTAGGGGCCTTGTAATAGTCTTCATACTACCTTACTTGTGCATTGCTCTAGCGGAATACTAAGTAGATGGCGGGTTCGTGTAATTCGTTCATGACTTAGGAAATAGTTACACAGATCATCACAAGGGTGACAAAGCAACAACACTAGGAGAAGCAATCTAGGGAGTAATACATGATTAAATAAACACATTCTTTTATCTTATTGTTATCACTAATAGTTTAGAATTTATATTTAGTTTAATAGCTAAAACCAAACCACCTCTCAAATATATGATTTACTTGCTTTCCATAAAAACATAAAAACAAAAAAATAATCTTCTTTCAGCCTTTAGAATTCTGTTAGACCATGATCAAGCCTTCCCAACCTATTCCCCGAGTGAACAATAACAACCCCTCGAGTCTTGCCTATAATACTACTACAACGATTAATGTGCTCCTGCCTAGCCCAGGAGTTGTAAAACTTCGTGTAGAAGTCCTACGACGACCGCACCAAGTTTTTGGCGTCGCCGCCTGGGGAATAGTTAGGTTCTGATCATAGTTTAGCTTAGTTCTACTCGCTTGATTCCTTTCAAGCGAGAATTTAATTTCCGCCTATTACCTTTCTTGTAGTCTATCTTTTCTTTGTGCTATTTGTTTCGTAACCCATTCTCGTCAACCACTATAGGAGACGAGAATCCTATCCGTACTCTAGGAGACTACTCCAAACCAAGCCACGAGGGCTATAGGAATACCATTGAGCTCCGTAGGAATCAACGTTGGTACGCTTAGATCCGACACCATCCAGTGGTGCTAAAAACGGTTGTCATGATCATTCCACGGAATTCGGTCCGAGGACCAAATCAACACCTCAAGGATTTTCTTAAACTTGTGGACTTTGAACCTTGACGGTGACAATAGGGAAAGAACGCGCATGCGTTTATTTCAATTTTCCCTACGTGATCAAGCTAGCAATTGGCTTGAATGCCTTCCAACAGGATCCATCACTACATGGGAGGATCTTGCTACCCGATTTCTTGCTCAATTATTTCCACCGGGAAGGACCGTAAAACTCCGCAACGATATCTGATCGTTCACAACATCATGGAGAATCTCTATCCGAAGCATGGAATCGTTTCAAGGACTTACTCCAAAAAGTCCCTCATCATGGCATCGATCGTTGGCTTCAAATCCAAAAATTTTATGATCATGTCTCCTTTCATCTTAAGTGCGAGATTGACTGTTCTGCCAGCGGCAAACTCCGCAATAAGAACATCGACGAATCTTGGGAAATCATTGAGAACTGTGCCCTTTACGACCATGAAGGATGGGATGAAACAAAAGAATTCGTCAAACTGGTCAAGGCCATTTCTATACCTCAAGGCATCTCGAAAACACCTGACCGGAGACTTCTCGAGCTCGAAGACCAGATTAACTTCCTACTAAAAGGGTCACGACCAACGCCCACATCGAGCTCAGCACACACCCCTCAAGCTTATGTCAATGCAGTCCATCCGAACACCCGTCCGCAAAATCAAAATAAACCACTAAAACTGAACACTTTTGCTTTTCGTGAACGTATAGGTCCAAGTCCTTAACAACAAACATTAGGAACTACTTTCGAGGCTCGAGTAAGGGATTACATGGCTGCGCACACCAAATAAATGGAAAGATTTGAGAACACCATTTTTAAGCAGTGCGAAGAAATCAACGGTAGGATGACTGAAATATTTGGACTTCTCAAGGAACTTACGACTAGCAAGACCCCTAAGAAAGTATTGATAAGGGAAGAAGCCAAATTCCCCATCACCAAGAACGTGAAGGGCGCCAAAACACACCACGTCTTGATTTATTAGGTCTTTTTTGGCGTTTTTGCCTTTTTTGTTTTGGTGGGGTTATTTCTTTTTTGTTTGTGTTGGTGCAAGTGCCTCACCAAATTTTATCTTTTTATTTTGTGTGGACAAGATGAAGAATGCTTAGAAGATTGCCAATAATATGGTGTGCACGGTTCGGTTTGGGTCAGTTTTGGCTAAAACCGAACCAAACTCAAATATTTGGTTTTTTTAAAACAAAAACCATTTGATTTTTGGCGGTTTGGTTTTTTCGGTTTCTTATCGATTTCTAAACCGGTTTGATTTTTTTGGTTTTTTCGGTTTCAAACCATTTATATTTTGGTGTGGCCAATTTATACTAAAAAACTTGTTTTACGTAGAAAATTGGTTATTCTTTTTTTTGTCAATCTAAGTCTAATAATGTTTACCTCGAAGTTTTACAATTACACACATATAATTAAGACACACACCACATGGCAAAAGAAAATCACATAGTGCATTGCATACTATATATATTTATATATATATATATATATATTATTATATATATATATTATATATATATCCTACAAAGACTATAATTGCGTATATATCCAATCAAAAATCATAATTGTATATATACCCTTCCAAAGATTTGAATATATCATATATATCCAAATTCATATTTTTTTTTATTTGCTAAGAGTCTGTGAATAACTCAGTCGTACTTGGATCATATTAACTTTGAGATTTCAGTTAACGAACTTGAAAGTACGCGAACATCAAAATCAAGTTAGTGTATATTTGGTTGGATGCTATCAATAATTGAAGTTAACCACACAGTAAACAACGTGAGTTTATATTCTTTTGAATCTGACATGTCACGTAATTTGATGTGACCCATTGAAATCTCTATGTAACATACAAGCAATTACTATGATCATTTATAAACACGAATGATATTTGGGCATACTAATGAAAGTAATAATGAACATAAATCTCTTAAGAATGATTATGATTTATCTTGGTTGATGTTAGGGTTTAGAGTTGTGGGGAAGATGTAAGTTTGAGAAAGAAGATAATGACTTTTAAGAAAGAAGATAATGATTGCCTATCTATATAATTTAAAAAAAGGTTACATGGACATTTTCATTTTAAAAATATAATTTTTCATATATTTGAGTCTTTAAATATCTAGAAAATAATAATTTCTATCTATATAAGAGGCAAGGCATGAAATATCTCATGATGATTAGGCTGTTGACAAGGCTGTTTTAATGCTGACTGGAATGCTGACTCAAAGGGCAATATGAGAACATTTTGGTGACTAGGCAATGACAGTGTAAACGTCGAGGGTATTTTGGACATTTTGTAACTGCCTTAAACTTTTGCTACAATATCACCTTCATTCATTATGCAGTTTCAATTTTCCCCAATATCTATGCGATTTCAAATCAGTTCCACATAGCTCGTTCGTATGATCTCATTTTGAATCTCATAATAATCGTATGATAATTATCACAAAAATATCCGACTATTTCATCGACCGAAAAATTCTCACCAGCTCCTGAATCATCTTCTCACGCCTCCAACTATATCATCCACCAATCAGGTATGTTGGATTTCGAATTACAGTTTCAGTTACTATAGACATGCGATTGATTAAACCTGGTTATATTTTTCAATAAGGGTTTTTATTTTGGTTTTGAATTTGTGGCTGCTTGTTTTTTATTTAGGGTTCTTTCGAATCAATTTTGGGATCCATTGAAGATTGGTAGTCCATTAACGATAAAAAGGTACAGTTTTTGTGATGATTTATGTTTTTATTTGGAGAGCAATGCAAAAATCATCCCTGTGGTTTGTCAAAAAACTGTCTCACGTCCCTCGTTATTAATGTCAATATCGCCATCCTTCCGTCAATGTTTTAGGACACGATACATCCCTTGAACTAACGGTGCAAATTTTTTTCTCGTTATTTATTAACGAGGGTCTAATTTTTAACAATGCAACTATATACGAGGGTATTGTTGTCTTTTTGCTGCCACAGGGATGTATCGTGAACTTTTGCTTAAAAAAATAGTTTTTGTTTGTTTTTTAATTTAAAAAACTTTTTACATTATTATTCGTAAAAAATTATTTTTTTTACAAAATAAAAAAAAAAATCGCACTTTACAAAATCTTAATTTTTTGAAAATAATTTAAATTTTTTTCGTAATTCTAAATTTTAAAAAAATTCATTTTTTACGTTATTATTCGTGAAAAAATTTAAATTTTTTTTACAAAGTTTTGTAAAAAAGTTTTAAATTTTTTTACAAAACTTCGTACTTTTTTACAAAACTTTGTAAAAATTTCGTACTTTTTACAAAAAAAAAATATCGTAAAATTTTTAAAACTTTCGTAAAACTTTGTACAAAAAATTTTTAAATTTTTTTGTAAAATTTCGTAAAAATCTTAATTTTGTAAAATTTTAATTTTTTGTAAAATCTGAATTTTAATATCGTAAAATCTTAATTTTGTAAAATCTTAATTTTGTAAAAATCTGAATTTGTAAAAATTGTAAAAGAATTTGAATTTGAATTTCGTAAATTTTTTTGTAAAAATTCGTACAAAACTTAATATCGAAAAATTGTAATTTTTTGTAAAATTTGAATTTTAATTTCGTAAAATCTTAATTTCGTAAAAAAATTTGTAAAATTCTAAATTTGTAAAAAAATTGTAAAAAAAATTTGAATTTGAATTTCGTAAATAAATTTCGTAAAAATCTTAATTTCGTAAAATCATAATTTCGTAAAATCATAATTTCATAAAATCTTAATTTCGTAAAATCTTAATTTTTTGTAAAAATTTTGTAGAATTTTAAAATTTTCGTAAAAATCTTAATTTTTTGAAAACAATTTAAATTTTTTTCTACTTTTTAAATTTTAAAAAATTCAATTTTACGTTATTATTCGTGAAAAATTTAAATTTTTTTTACAAAGTTTTGTAAAAAAGTTTTAAATTATTTTACAAAACTTCGTACTTTTTTACAATACTTTGTAAAAATTTTGAAACTTTCGTAAACTTTGTAAAAAAATTAATTTTTTTTACGAATAATAATGTAAAAAGTTTTTTTTAATTAAAAACAAACAAACTTTTTTAAAGCAAAAATTCACGATACATCCCTGTTTCTTTTTCTTTTTTTTCCCCCCCCCTTTTTTTTTCCCCCCCCCTTTTTATGTGGCAGCAAAAAGACAACAATACCCTCCTATATAGTTGCACCGTTAAAAATTAGACCCTCGTTAATAATTAACGAGAAATTTTTTTGCACCGTTAGTCCAAAGGATGTATCGTGTCCCAAAACATTGACGGAGGGATGTGTTTTGGACAATTATTTAACGAGTGACGTGAGACAGTTTTTGACAAACCATATGGATGATTTTTGCACTTCTCTCTTTTATTTGAAACTTTGTAAGTTCTAATTTTGTTAGTTAATTAAAATGTTTTATTTATATGTTTTTGTCAATCATGTTGATACAACTTTAGCAATAATTTTTAGGATAAAAGTTTGTTGTTAAATCTGAAATTATTATATTAGTTATTTTCTTAATATCTAATCTTCATATTCGTGAACACGTGCAGCCATTATTCTTCACTTATACCAATGGACAACAATTCCATGTAAGTTGTGAGGTTATATATATATTGAGTGTTCGATCAAATGCTCGACTATGCATGGTGGTTATATGTATCGGTTTCAATAATGAGGTTCTTAATCTTTGCAACTAAATGAGGTTCTTAATCTTTGCAGACCCTGTAAGAAAAGTGTTTATTGTTCACTCATTTTTTAGTTAATGTAAGAAAAGTTCTTATTGTATTTTGATTGTTTGTTATTAGGAAAGTAGAAGCGTTAAGTGGGGTACCAATAAATTCCGTTGGACTAATGTTGTAAATTATTGCTCTGGGCCAGGTAAGTTAATATATGCATTTGTAAGTTTTCTTTTAATTTTGGGAACGATATTGAGAGAACCTGAATTCAGTGGAGGTTGTGAAGTTGAAAGTTGAAGGAAGTGGTGCGCTGAATATGAAACGGATGCATGAGATATTAGAGGTGAGATTCTTAAAACATTTTCTATTAGCTTATGCAATTTTAAGAATAGAGAATGATATTCTTTTAGTTGTGTTTGATGTTGTGTTTTGAATGTAATTAGATAAGAACAAATCACAAAAATGTAACCCCCAAACAAATCATTTATAGCAATGATATAATCAACTAATTTGATTAGTGAAATAAGCATTTTTAGTGAAACTTCATGTCATGATATAACTTTTATGCCACTGTCGCCCGCAACCACCAAGTTTCTCTACATCAAGCTATTATGGTAAGATAATAGGTTTTTAGCGCAATTCAGTATGTTTTTGTGTATGGTCTTAGTAAAATGGTCTAATGGTGGTCAAAACTGTAATCAGATACGACAAACAATGTTGGTGCTATGTTAATGCTTGGAAGAGGATTAAAGATCGTTTCTACACTTACTCATCCAATTCCACCTCCACTTCAATCACCAGAAACATCTCCAGAACTTCTCCAACATGACACTTGCATGGAGGTTAATAATTTTTAATTTTGTTAACATATGAGAATATGTCTCTCTCTTCGTAACAAATCCTAAAATCGGTAACTACTGCAAATCTGACATGCGGTTCATTTATAAGCAAATCTGATTATAAGTAAATACTTTTAAAAATAACATCGTTGATAAAAATACCATGCTGCAAAAAATGTTTTAGTTTTCTTTTTTATAATCAAGGATGGCTAGGTGACTAGTTTCGGATTATGGTGTTCCTTTATTGGTGGTTGTTTGGAGTTTGGACTGGTGTATCATACATACCAACTAACAATGTCCGAAAGGAATACCAAGTTGGCTCTGCTATTTTACATTGAAATAAGCATTTCAATATAAGTAGATTAGTACCCTGCGTACTTCTACAAAAGAAAAGCAATTAATTTAATCAGGATTTTACTGTTTATTCAAACTATATATTTACAGTTCAATATAAGCAATTTTGTAAACAAAAGATGATAAAAAATTTGATAGAGACTCCAATACACTTTGGTTAATTATAGTATACACCATATATATTTGCAGTTCCATTTTTCATGTTTTTATCACTATGAAAAGCTTCACATTTATATTGTATTTTATTTAGTAAATGTGTCGAGTGGTACAAATAAGATATATGATTTGTCATTGTGTTTTTTAATCATACTAAAGGTTATGTGTAATTTGTGTTAATGCCTCCTGATATATCTAACTCTTTGATTTTTTCTTCTAAGTAATGATATTTCCTCGAGATCATATAAAAACCATATGTTTTTTTGATTGTTTAGGGTCTAATAGTGATATTTTGGTGACGATGGGAACAAATACTTGCAAGTAAATCATACCACGATGTTGTTGGCAGCGCTTATTATGTTGTACCAGAAGTGTGATGACATCAAATAACGTTTATTTTATAGCATCATTTATCTCATATAATTAACCTATTTTGTATATATTGCAAAGAATTGTTACTGAATCGTTTTTTTGTATAATTATTGTGAGAATTGGTACTTAATTGTTTATATTTGAGTACTTTGTGAAGATTAGCTAAAAGGCACACATTTTGGAGCATAAACAAAGAGTTTGAGAAACTCTACTGATCTAACAACGTATACGGCGTATCATTCTAGAAGCATAGACTTGACGAACTAAAATACCATTGCCTGACTTTCAAGAATACGTTGTATCCACACCAACGATACGCCATATATAATACTTTGGTCTACTAAGAAGAACCAACTGGTTTTACATCAATACGACGTATCCATCAAGAAAATACGGCGTATCCCTGCATACACTTCACAAATAACTACGAAGGATTAAAGACCCAATACGCCGTATCCCGAAGACTTAATACGCCATATCGAAGGTCAAACACTGGAAGATTCTAAAAGATATCAATCATGGTCCCTACTCTAAGAAATCCCTAATACGCCGTATCCCTTATCGCTCGATACGGCGTATCGATCAATTTTCAGACCCTATAAATACAAAACCCCAAACTCAGTTTTAGGTATGGAAGTGAAGCCCTAAACCACCAAGTCGACTACCAGACGAATAAAGGAGCAAAGAAGGTCAGAAAAGTGCCTCAAGATCATAGGAAAACTCTTGTAATCGTCGCACAACCAAATACGCATTCGGTTAAGGTTTCTTTATTTTAATCATTCATATATGAAACTGTGTATATTTTTACAATGACTATCGGTTGATACCTTTAGGTATCAGCCATGTTTATGAAGATTTAATGTCTGGTTTGTTTATATCGATTGCGTAATTTATCGTTGATTGTTGATTATGTTTATTAGTTCATACGTGTCTATGTGCTTAAATATGCGACCTAACATTCAATTGGGTCTAGTGATACTGACCAAGTTAGCTAGATACTAGGATGGCTCTCCATATCGCGATTTATATATCTAGAATCATAAGATCATAAATATTAACCTATGTTTACCATTGGTTTAGTGAACAAGCTGGACTAGCAGGTGACCCTAGGATCAACAAATGACGTTCTGATTCCCTTGGTAAAGACTCGAACAGTGGACTACTAGTATATAAATTGCCATTAAGCAGTAAGTGGGTAAAGTCTCGATGAGCTAGGGTTTAGTAAAAGCACAATTACTAATCTCCTAAGATAGATTATAATCAACAAATGATTGCTTTATGCGAATGCGCCTAATTATGACTGAATTAGCATGTCTAGGTTTTAGGAAGAAGTACCGCCTAAATCTAGGAATGATATGCCCCTCGAGATAAGTCAATCATTGCACTAATAAACAAACCCGCATTTTATCGGATTATTCATGGTTGATATGTTTTCCTTACATTAGTTCCTAACCGCTCCTTTATCGTTTGTTTATCTTCTTATGTGTGTTTATTGCTTTACTTTTCATCAAAACCCTAGGTTAGATAACCCAAACTCGTGCCAGTCTCTCAGACTGAAACCCCCCTTAAACCTTAGACTTAGAATTAACATAGATTATAACTAACATAGATAACTAAAATACTAGTAGACTTAGGAATTAACGCTCTCGCTCTTAGTGATCGACGCCCTATTTACCAACGAAGCTACATCTGATCAGGTACACTGCCCGTTAGTGTTGTTTTTAGGTAAAGTTGGCAAAATATAAATAGTAAAACTTGATACATAAATTACCTACTCACAACGACACATCAAGTTTTTAGCGCCGCTGTCGGGGAGTGAAGTTGTTTAATTCTTATTTATTACTCCATTTGTCCCAAAATAAGTGTCCAATTTGACTTTTCAGAGTCTTACCGGTTTAACTTTGACCTTAAATATTTATTTTTGTGTTATATAATACTTGATGAAAATTATACCAATGAAAAATACACTTAATACTCAATCCATTCATATATTTTGCATCAAGTATTATGTAACACACACAAAGATATTTAAGGTCAAGGTTGAACCAGTTTGACTCTAAAAAGTCAAACTGGACACTTATTTTAGGACGGAGGTAGTAGTGTTTCAGTTTAGTTTAGATTAATTTGCATATTTGTGTGTTTGTTTTGTGTGTTTGTTTTCTGCATTGTATATTTTGCATATTTATGTGTTTGTGTGTTTTTCTGCATTATTACAGTCTCTTGTAATTTTCTGAGTCGAATACTAAATACGGTGTATTCAACTTCCTAGATATGGTGTATAAATTTTTTTCTAAACCAATACAGCGTATTCGACTCTAAACATCCATACGGCCTATTCAGTTTACTGAATACGGCGTATTAGTCTATTTGATCGTTTTCTTTCCTAGCCATTTTATTACAGGAAATGGACGACCCCAACATTACTATGGAAGAGTATATTCTTCTTGAAGAAGAAAAAGCTCGTAGGCGTGGTAAGGTGTATAACTGGGAAACTGCTACGTATGGTAAGATCTGGTATGATGAAGACGTTCACTACCTCGGAACTTTTGAAAAGGAATTCCCAGTCATTGTCTACAATGATGCATTAACATCTAAACCAGAAATCTCATCCAGACCTACGGTAACTCTTAACAATATCTAAAAGGTTGATTTTGGTTTCGAAATATCATTTGTCGAATCTGATGATGAAGATTATACTGTTATATACGATAATGATTCGTTTTCGTATAAGATATTTTCTACCAATGATTGAAAATCAGATAAGGACAATGATAATGATAAAATCGATAATGAACAATCTTCGAAGGATTTATCTATTGAACCATTACCTAATGTAATAAAAATCAATACACAATGGTCAAATAAACTTTTGAAAACAAGTCATGATACAACCAATAAATTTTTCAAAACTAATACATCTAATAAAGAATTAGGTTTTAATATCGTGACTTGTAATTATCTTATTGAAAGGATGCTAATAAATCTTATTAAGAATTTATATGTGCCATTTGGCATCCCGTTCGATCCAAAGTTGTTTTATAAGGATGGGATAAAACTGGGGCAAGTCTAACTTAAATACTTTTCTGTAAACAAAAGTGCTTGCCAGGAGACAACCCGGAATGTAATTTTTAATTTTTATCGAGTCTGTCTTCCCAGACTGTCGATACGGCGTATCCAACCTCAATGGATACGGCGCATCAACTATCTGGACGTTATCATTAAATGGTGTATTCATTAAATGAATACAACGTATTATACGAGTGACCCGTACTTAGGATTTTTAATACAGGTCTCAATACGACATATCCTGAAACATTGGATATGGCGTATCGATTTCCTGTACAGTTTTTTGTTTTTTTGTGTTTTTATTTTTTAACCGTAGAATACCCGAGATGGAATTGCATTGTTTTTACTATATTTTATACAGGACCTTACTGAACGAAAAGACGACTATTGGTGAAGTATTTATAATCTGGAATTTCGGGTGTTGTAGTCATGCTGGCATTCCGACCCGCATTCACAACATACAATCTTGCTCGTAAACGTAACATGGAGGATCATACCGAGCAAATCTTAGGGGAGTTTCTCGTTCTAATTCTTTTAATTTTTTGTTTTTAATGTTATATTTATACAACGAGGGCGTTGTATACTTCAAAAGGGGGGAGAAGAATTAGAACGCTTACTTGTCCTATTTTTTTACAATAAAATGCTTAAATTATGTCTAAATTTAAAAAAAATCAAGCATACTTTTGTGAAATTATTAGTTACATAACCCGCACACATAATCCTTGTTAGATATTGTGATAATTTAGCCTTATTCGTTTCTTAATGTTTACCTAAATTCCACAAAGTTATGAGTGTGCTGGTGATGTTGTAGACTTTAGAACTTGGCTTGGTATATATATTCGAGATCACAATAATAAGTACTATTTTAGATAGATGGAGTGACATTTTCTAAACTGGTAAATTTCTAGGATTATACCCAAAAAGCCTTTATATGTTGTGATATTAACTAACTGCACTGGTTAGTTAACCCCCGTATAAACCCTTTTGGTTACTCTCATTTTAAGAGTAAGATACCCTTAGAAAAACCTGACGAGCCATTCCTTTCTTTTTCTTACACCAAATATTTGTTTCGTTACACCTTTACACCTTAGCCTACCCTATTAGATTAAGTCCTTAATCGGTTTCTAGTTGCTTTTGTGTAAAGTTTTGTATTTCATGTGTCGCAATGCAAGACTTTCTATCTACGGCTAGGTCAGAAAAATTTCATAATGCAATTGGGTACGTGTGTGAAATTTCTATCTATGATTAGGTCGGGAAGATTGCACAATGCAATGGGAATGTGAAAGTGGTGTATATTTTTAGATCTCAATTATTTCAGTGTGTTTTACTACTTTCAAAAATTATTATTTACATCCGAAGTATAAAGAAGTATGGATAAATTATCCGGATTAATTGTGATCGTGAAGATGGTGAAATCACGCCAAAAATTCGTAGTGTATATATGTTTAAAAAAATCAAAAAAAGTGAGAAATACAAAAAAAGTGATTATGTGAGTATTGTTGTATGTTGGTCGAAATAAACCAACCATGTATTTCTTGTAAAAAGTAATTGATATCACCACTAATGTTGTAAAGTATGTATAGTGTGGATGAATGGGAGTTGACCGTTACGGGAACGCCAACTAAGGTTGTTTTTGCTGATCTATGATCAAGACGTTTATGTATATATTTCTGTGTCTTTATCATGGGAACGGTTGGGAAAGTGCTAGCAACAATGTGCCTTATTTATTTGGACTTAATCTATTTGTGTTATTTTTTTTATTTAACAACAATTACTTTCCCTTTCCTAATCCATATCATTTGGTCTTACTCGAATGAGGATGCGAGCAATCGCATGTGTCTATTTCGTCGTTACGGCCATGTATGTGTGATTTTGTCTGCCTTGTTGGTTTATTACTATTGGAAAAAGATTAGAAGATTCCTACCCTATATCACTCTTCATCCTAACCCTTGGTTTTACTCGAGTGGGGGAATTAAATGCAATCATGTATGTCTATTCTATCGTTACGGATGTGTATATGTGGTTTGTCGCCCTTGCTGGTTTACGACTTTTGGTAAAGGCTACTATTCCTATTCTTTAGCTTATTCAAGTTAAGGAATGAATGAAACCATGTGTGTCTATTCCATCGTTATGGATGTGTATGTGTGGTTTGTCGCCTTTTCTGGAATATTGGTATTGATAGAGATTAAATGGAGTGATCAAACCTTTAAACCTTTTTTAAACCCAATTTACCTTTTAAAGACTTGTCACTCCTTAGCTTTAGTGGCGGAGATATGTATCCCTGCCAAGCCTATTATATATTACTCATCACGACCGAGTAATTGAGTGAATTAGTTAAATGATACAACATAGATTAGTTGAGAGAATTAAGAGTTTTCCTATTTTCATGAGGTGTTTAGTTGTGTACTAATAATTGAATGAATAAATGCCTAAAGGAAAAATCCTTAACTGCGGTTGGGATACATTTTCACAAATTTTATAAAGTCTACTTAAGGACAAGTAGGATTCAAATGGGGGAATATTCGATGACATCAAATAACGTCACTTTTATAGCATCATTTATTCCATGATTCTTACCCATTTTGTATAATTATTGCGAGAATTGGTACTTAATCATTTATATTTGAGATTTGCAGTAATTATTGAGTACTTTGTGAAGATTAGCTAAAAGGCACGCATTTTGGAGCATAAACAAAGAGTTTGAGAAAGTATACTGATCTAACAACTTATACGGCGTATCATTCTAGAAGCATACGCCGTATCCAAGACTTGACGAACTAAAAGACCATTGCCTGACTTTGAAGAATACGTCGTATCCACATCAATGATACGCCGTATATAATACTTTGTTATACTAAGAAGAACCAACTGGTTTTACACCAACACGCCATATCCAACAAGAAGATATGGCGTATCCGTGCCTGCACTTCACAAATAACCACGAAGGATTGAAGAACCAATACACCGTATCCTGAAGACTTAATAAACCGTATCAAAGGTCAAAAATTAGAAGATTCTGAAAGATATCAATTGTGGTCCCTACTCCAAGAAATCCTTAATATGTCGTATCCCACATCTCCAATAAGGCGTATCGATCAATTTCCAGACTCTATATATACAAAACCCTAAACTCAGTTTTAGGTATGGAAGTGAAGCCCTAAACCACCAAGTCGACTACCAGACGAATAAAGGAGCAAATAAGGTCATAAAAGAGCCTCAAGATCATAGGAAAACTCTTGTAATCTTTGCACAACCAAATACGCATTCGGTTAAGGTTTCTTTATTTTAATCGTTTATATATGAAACCGTGTATATTTTTACAATGACTATCGGCTGATACCTTTAGGTATCAGCCATGGTTATGAAGATTTAATGTTTGGTTTGTTTATATTGATTGCTTAATTTATCATTAATTGTTGATCATGTTTATCAATTCATACTTGTCTATGTGCTTAAATATGCGACCTATCATTCAACTGGGTCTAGTGATACCGACCAAGTTAGCTAGATACTGGGATGGCTCTCCATATCACAATTTATATATCTAGAATCATAGGATCACAAATATTGACCTATCTTTACCATTGGTTTAGTGAACAAGTTGGACTAGCAAGTGACCCTAGGATCAACAAATGACGTTCTGATTCCCTTGGTAAAGACTCGGACAGTGGACTACTAGTATATAAATTGCCATTAAGCGGTAAGTGGGTAAAGTCTCGATGAACTAAGGTTTCGTAAGAGCACCATTACAAATCTTCTAAGATAGATTATAATCAACAAATGCTTGCTTTATGTGGATGCGCCTAATTGTGACAGAATTAGTGTGTCTAGGTTTTAGGAAGAAGTACCGCCTAAATCTAGGAATGATATGCCCCTCGAGATAAGTCAATCATTACACTAATAAACAAACCCATGTTTTATCAGATTATTCATGGTTGATATGTTTTTTGTACATTAGTTCTTGACCGTTCCTCTATCATTTTTTTATCTTCTTGTGTGTGTTTATTGTTTTACTTGTCATCAAAACCCTAGGTTAGATAACCCAAACTCGTGTCAGTCTCTCAGACTGAAACCCCCCTTAAACCTTAGACTTAGGATTAACATAGATTAGAACTAACATAGATAACTAAAATACTAGTAGACTTAGGAATTAACGCTCTTACTCTTAGTGAGCGACACCTTACTTACCAACGAAGCTACATCTGATCGGGTACACTGCCTGTTAGTGTTGTTTTTAGGTAAAGTCGGCAAAATATAAATAGTAAAACTTGATACATAAATTAACTACTCACAACGACACATCAACGGGACAATTCGATAAAGCAAAACGACGGGATAAAAGGTGTTATTGGAATTAAAGTCTACCTAGTACGAGTTGGTAAAAGACGTGAACATCTGGCATAATTGTTAACAAAAGTATGGGCGGCCAGTTACTAAGAATGCACGTGCAATAAATGATGTTGTACTTCACCACAGGATATTTGACACGTCACAACTACCTCCACTATGGAAGCAACCTCATACTACTATAAATAGAGAATGTATATTGTAGTAAATGTTATCATTTATATCATTGTCGTTATTATAGTGCATTACTACTTTGTTGAACTTACACGATGGTCAGCTGATCTTATCAGCTGGTCTATATAAGTTCGCTTGTAAACACTATATTTTGTCAAGTTTACTTGTTCAAAGGGTAACCTTACATTGTCATTCAATAAGTGTGATCCATAACACTTTGTAATACTTTGATTTGTATCAATAAAGCATTACATGATTGAAAAGTTATACCTTGTGTTATTTGTTTTTATTAGTGTTGCATAATTCCAAATAGACATGTTAATTGGGACTTTTAATTGGTACCAGAGCTGTTTAATATATAAAACAATTTTATAAACCGTTCTAAGTTTTTAAAATCAAGATCTAATCATGTCTGGAACTATTCCACCACCAGTTACTAATTTTAGAAATACTAGAAACCCTAATAGGGTTAAAGATGTTCTTCAAACTGGTAACACTAACAGCACTGGTACAAACAATGTAACCCATAATATTGTTAACTAGGATCTCTCACAACTACTTGACTCTAGGGGAGGTTCTCATGTCATAAATGTTCATGCATTTGATGTAGATGATTTCTCTAGTTGGAAGGATAGGTTATTGGTTTATCTTGATAGTCTTGAACCTTATCTTCTTAAAATACTAGAAAATGGACCATATGTTCCTAAAAGTAGTGGTCACATGATGATAGGAGACTTGCAAATCAAGATAAGATATTAAAAAATAATTCTACTCTCTTGTCGTACCAAGATTGTGATAAAAGTATGTCATTAAATGTAATTAGATCAATCCATTGAAAAGATTTACTATGAAAGTCATTGAGGACCATCTGATACAAATACCAAAATTGCAGCCCTTAGACTAGAGTTTAATGCTTTTAAAGCACTTGAAGGTGATAAGGTAAAAGAAACCTACACCATGCTAAATTTTTTGTTAAATGAACTTGAACAAAAAGATCTTAAAATTCCTCAAGCTAAAGTAAATGCCACATTTGTTAACAGCTTACCAAAGAAATGGCTAGGTATGAATCAAACTCAAAGAACTAATAATGCTATCAAGAATGATAGTTTAGCTACTTTGTTTAGAATATACAACTATGAAGAAGAGCTGATTGATCAAATATATAAGTCTGAGACTAAGAGATTTACCATTCAGAGCTCTACATCAAAAGATTTAATTTCTAACACTAGTTTTCAGGTGAGTGGACTAGTATGTTGATGAATTTAACCGGGAAGCAGTAGTTTATTCTCTAGAGTGAATTCTTACCTGACTTGAATGCTGAGTTTCATGTCAGAGCTCTTCTAGGAAATTAGAAAAGAATCTATAAAAGACCAGGGAGGGTTGGTTCAGCCAGGAAACTAATGGATAAATCCAATAAAACATGTTTTGCTTGTGGGAAACAAGGACACTTTCAACAAGATTGTCCTACTAATAAAACCTCCTTTCCATCTTATCCTTCAACAAACAAATCCTACAATAAGCCTAAATTTCTCTCAAATTCATCATCATCACAACAACAACATCAAAATGCTGAAAATAATCAAACGGATTACAAAGGCAAATACAAAGCACTCAAAGCTGAGTTAGCCCTTCTTACCAAAAAGATTGATGTTGTATCTAAGAATAAAAGTGAAAAGGGGTTGGTAACTAAGTCATTTAACGAGGATGAAGAATCTCTATCCTCTAAGGATGAAGGTGTTACTAGGGTTAAAGCATTTATGGCTATCACTTAGGAAATTATCGTAAAAAATATACAAAGACTTCTTTCAATGACTGGTGGTGATGAAAGGAAACATGTTTTAGACTATACTCATGTAGACCTTCACTATGTGGATGATCAGAGGAAAAACTTGCTCAGCAAGTTCAGCTCTCTTAAACAAGAGTTGTCCTTATGTAAGTCTGAACTAATTGATGTTAATAATACTAAAGCCTACAACATTTCCATTCAAAATGAGATTACTAGATTAAATTTAGGTAATGAGTCTCTGAAGGACGAAGTATCTAACCTAAAAAAGGTTATTGAGAAATGGAATTCTAGTAAAGTCACCCTATACCAATTACTCACTAAGCAAGTGCCTGGTAATATTGTTCGTGCCCTAGGTAGAAGAGGTAGAAGGGAGGAAACAATTTCCTCAAAGGAAGTTGTGTTCACCAAGGAAGAAAAGTCTCCCTCTGACATTGTACCTGAGGTTACCTTTGACACTGCGTCTGAATGTTATAATCAGGAACCTCTGCCTCCTTTTCCTAAACTTTCAGGGGCTGAGCCCATTGATACATTAAATGATGTTATACCACCCGCCGACCTGATTCAGACCTCAACTATCTCTAATAAGACTAAATAGGTCACTAAAAAGGAATCATCTGTCAAGGCAATCAAGAAAAAGGCTCAGACCAAATCATCCTCTGTCCTTGACCCTTGTCGTGACAAGAAAGCTAACTCATCCACTAAGCAATTTCTTCTTACCTTAATGAAAGAGGTAAAAGGACTTAAAGAACAAATAAACCTTCATCTGATAACTCTTCACTTGTCTCACAAACAAGGAGTTCTAAGTCAGTTAAAGGCAATCAAAAGACTAGATTTGGACCTTGTAAACATTGTGGTTTCAAAAATCACCTCTTATAGGACTATTATAATCAACTTAAGTGTTCTACTTGTAAATCTACTGACAAACTGACCAAAGAACAACCTAAACAAGTTGTTGTGAAAAAGACCATGTCTAAGCTTAAAGCTTAGTCATCTTTGGCTACCTCTTCTAGGAAGGCTCTAAAATCCCTAAACCCTTCATACCTTACAAGTATTGTAGGTTTAATGATCATCACTTTGATAAGTGTGAGTACTACCCTGGATGTGACATATGTGGTAGCATTGCTTATGAACTCTCTAACTGTGATAAAAAGACCCTTCCCAACAACAGGAGACCAAGGATTGCTAATAAGCGATCCAATAAACCCACTAAAAATAGGTTTACAAAAGAAACTAATTTATTTCAAATGTTTGTGCATGATTACTTGAAGAGATCTGTATGGTATCTAGATAGTGGTTGTTCTAGACACATGACATGGGTTAAATAATATCTACACAGATATTCAAAAAGGTCAAGTCTTACAGTGGTATTTAGGGATGACTCTTCAGGTAACACAAAAGTGTATGCTTAGTGAGCTGCAATGGAATCACTTTCGCAAGGGTTGCTTATGTCAAAAGACAAACCTTGTTCAGCATGTGAGAAAGGGAAGCATCATAGAGCTTCATTCAAAACCAAAAGATCATTTCCATCAACAAGTGCTTACATCTCCTGCATATGGATTTGTTTGGACCTGTTAAACCTCAAACTATCGGTTACAACAAATATACTCTAGTCATTATAGATGAGTACTCAAGGTATACCTAGATATTTTGCTTAAAGAAAAAGAGTGATGCAGCTGATTGTATCATGTCTTTTATCAGAAAGATGGAGAACCTCAATGATGTAAAGGTAAAGGATCTGAGAAGTGATAATGGAATGGAGTTCATGAATAATAAGTTAGAAGAAATTTGTGATGAAAAAGGAATTTCTCAAAACTTCTCATCTCCTTGTACCCTGAACAAAATAGTGTAGCTAAAAGAAGAAACATAACCCTGATTGAAGCAACTAGAACTATGTTAAATGGTTTAAAACTTCCTAAACAATTTTGGGGAGAAGTTGTAAACACTCTGCTACACTCAAAACAGATCAATCATTGTGAAAAGAAATAGGATAACTGCTTATGATGTGTTCAAAGGAAGATCTCCTTATATCAACTATTTTCATGTATTTAGATGTTCTGTGTTCATTCGCAACCACAGAAAACACCTGGGAAAGTTTGATGAAAAGGTTGATGATGGTTTCTTTATTAGGTACTCTAGTGGGCTAATGCTTTCATAGAGGTTAACAACATATTAGTAGAAAAAGAAATGGAAGAAACTTATCAGGTCACATTCAATGAAGTTGATAGAATTAATCACTCAAACTAGGCACATAGGGTGATTGAAATCCACTTTAATGTAAAAAATATCATTCCCTGTTTGATGAGTTCTTTGGTACCAAGGAATCCCTCTCAATGTACTGGAAATGATGATTACTACCTTATGTCCTTTCATTCGATCTCTTTCAAAATAACAACTCATCATCTCCTGACTGAGTCATTCCCGCAAATCTTAACATCAAACATCATATGATAAGTCTCATTGAGTTATCAATGGCTGATGATCATTAACTTAACATTGTAAAGATGCCTCTAAAACTAGCTGAAAAACACAATGATACCTTTAAATATCAAAACATCACATGTAATGATGAACCAATTAGTGAATTTGAACCCTCACCAACAATCATTTCATCATAAGCTAAAATCAATCTTGATACTCCACCTCCTTAATACAAATGGTCTAGAGACAAACACATCTTTCTGTTTAATATTCTAGGTGAACCTTGGTATTGCGTTTGTGAGCACTAGTCAAATTTATATATATATAGTATAAATCCCGTGACAATTCTTTCCAAATTACTTCTCAAACAAGAGAAATAAAAGGATAAAATCTCACTTAAGAAAACACAATATGTATATTTTTAACCAGGAAGTATTTCTTCTCGGGTCGTATCCCAACGAAGTCGTGAATTGAGATTCGGGAATAATTCGGATTCTAGTTTTTGAGTCTAAGAAATTAATTAAAGGAATTTTGATTTTGGATTTACATACGAATATATTACACTACGAATATAATAGCACAATTAAACTAAGAACAATTAAAGAATTAAAAACGTTTAACTAATACGAAAAATTAACAAATGTGAATTAAAAACGCGAGCTAAAACTGAAATTTAAAATCTAAGGCACTACTTTTAACAAATTTTATACCTAAAAATCACAAATTTAAAAAGAAAATTTTAGGAAAAAGAATTAGAATTTTTTAACTATTTTTGAATTTTATATGAATTTCTAAAGAAAAATGAATTACTAAAAATACATTTTTTCTAAAAATTAACACTAAAATTCTATTTTTATTTTTCAAAAATACTAGAATGAAAAGGAAAATTTTTACAAAAAGAATTAGAATTTTCCAACTATTTTTCTATTTTCTATGAATTTTTAAAGAAAAAGAAATTACTTAAAATCTATTTTAATTCCTAGAAAATACAAACTTAACTGGAAAAATAAAGAAAAATGGTTTTTATCTACTTAAAATGTGCAGAAAGTCAATGGTATAAAAATGCCCAATTTTTATAAACCAATCGAACCCTAATTTTGCTAATTAAAATATAAACCCTAATTTTATTAAACTAAAATTAAAAATATTAAATCTATTTTATTTAACTAAAAGGACAGGGTAAAAAATGCAAATAAAGAAAGTAAAGGGTAGGCGGGAAAATTAATGGAAATTTACACTCTAGTTAAAACAGACAACCTTGAACTATTGAAAATATACTAAACAAACCCTACAATTTAGCTTATTTTTTGCTTATCTAAAAAGTGAAATTAAGCAAAAACTTAAAACTACAAAGTTGAACTTGAGCTTATACTCTACAACTTTAACAAAAGCACTTTGAACTTTTATTAACTAAATAAGCTAGACTAAAAGCTTAAAAATGAAAACTAAATGATGACTTTTAAAGAGCTAATGGAATACTAACAGAATACTTAAAACTAAGTTCTACCTTCTAACTTCAAGAGCTTAAAAAGAAGCTAGAAAATTGGTGGGCAACAGCAGTACTAACTAAGTAAGTACTGTTGTTGCTGATTTACTTGGCAATCACTTAAGTGCAGGCTAAGAACTAAGATGAGAACTTATACACTCATTGTCTAAATGTATCTAAACCTACATTAACTAAATTTGAGCTCTAAAATGCTTTAAGTACTAAACTCTAAAACTACTTTACTCTACAAACTGTCCTGGTGTTAGAATTAGCTTATTAAGCTCCAAACTTTGAAACATTACAAACTAACTTTCAAATTCTTTTTAAAACTTGAACTCTTTGACAAACTCAACTATGTAAAAAGTTTTGACAGAATCTTGTTGACTCTAAAGGTCAAATACACCTTAATCCAAACACTACTTTACTAAAACTGTCCAAACTAAATTTTATCTAAAATCTATTTTAAAACTAAAACTGTTGAAACCTTATAGCTACTCAAACTTAAACTCACCTACTTAAGCTATTTAAGCTCTAAAATCTAAAGCTTATTAAGAGGAAAAAGCTAGTTACTCAGCTAGGCTTATCCTCCTATGTAACAGACTTAAAGGCAATGAGAACTTAATGGATTCTAACTACAATCAACTGAAAATATTTGAATATCTAAACTATCTAAACAACTTTGAACAGGTTTAAGTACTCAAAAAGTTAATGAAATAAGCTACTTGATTAAGCTAAATAAATGCTAAAATGAAATATAGA
>BQNB010050968.1:0-41244 GCA_026074375.1 Tanacetum coccineum | reverse complement strand
AATCAGAGATGATAGAGACCAGCACTTCATGTCTTGAGACCACTTCTTTCAAGTAAAGTCTCGTCAATCTCTCCATCGTATCAGTTTCTTTCATTGGCAAAAAGTGAGCAGACTTGGTAAGACGATCAACAATCACCCAAATGGAATCGTAACCACTTGACGTCTTAGGTAGCTTTGTGATAAAGTCCATAGTGATTTTCTCCTATTTCTATTGAGGTATATCAGGTTGTACCAACAAACCAGATAGTTTTTGGTGTTCAGATTTGACCTTCGAGTATGTCAAACACTTGCTGACATAGGTGGCAATATCTGCTTTCATGTTGGGCCACCAATACAATTTCTTCAAGTCATGGTACATCTTGTCGGAACCTGGATGGATTGAATACTTCGATTTATGCGACTCGTCCATAATCAAAGCTCTTAAGTCACCAAAGCATGGTAACCAACTTCTATTTTTTAAACACAATGTTCCGTCTGCACGGGGTTCAAGTTTCTTGATCATACCTCCTAAGTTATCAAATTTGATGTTTTCAGCTTTCCTTGCCTCGACTTGAGCATTTAAAATTTACACGGTTAGATTCAAACCAATAGTCATAACTAAGGCTCAAACTTGTAATGGCTAGATCCGTTCTTTTCGGCTCAAAGCATCTGGCACTACATTCGCCTTTTCTGGGGGATAATGAATTTCACAATCGTAATCACTAAGCAACTCCAACCAACGATGTTGCCTCATGTTCAAATACTTCTGATCAAGGATATGTTGTAAGCTTTTATGATCAGTGAACACGGTACACTTTGTGCCATATAAGTAGTGTCTCAAAATCTTTAGAGCGAACACTATAGCTCCTAACTCCAAGTCATGAGTTGTATAATTCTTTTCATGAATCTTCAGTTGTCGAGAAGCGTAAGCTATAACCTTCTCATTTTGCATTAACACAGCACCCAAACCTTTATGCGAAGCATCGCAATAAACAACAAAGTTCTCGGTTCCTTCGGGCAAAGCCAAAATTGGCGTGCTACATAATTTTTGCTTCAATAATTAAAAAGATTCTTCCTCCTTATCTCCCCATTCGTACTTCATACTCTTCTGAGTTAGCTTGGTCATTGTCTTGATAATCTTTGAAAAACCTTCAATGAATCTTCGGTAGTAGCCGGTAAGACCTAAAATTGACGAATCTCCGTTGGTGTCTTAGGAGATGCCCAATCTTTAATAGATTTGATCTTTGCGAGATCCACGTAAATGCCTTGACTATCAATCATGTGACTGAGAAATTGTACTTTGGGAATCCAAAATTCTCACTTCAAAAACTTGGCATACAACTCCTCTTTCTTAAACAATTCTAAAATTAACTTAAGGTGTTCTCCGTGCTCTTGCTTGCTATTGGAGTAGATCAAAATGTAATCAATGAAAACAATCACAAACTTGTCCAAATACGATTTGCACACCCAATTCATGAGATCCATAAATATCGCCGGTGCGTTGGCCAAACCAAATGGCATGACTTGAAACTCGTAATGACCATAACGAGTCCTAAATGCAATCTTTGAAATATCTTCTTCTCGAACTCTAAGTTGATGGTAACCCAATTTCAGGTCAACCTTCGAGTAGACACTTGACCCTTGCAGTTGGTCAAATAGATCATCGATTCTTGGTAGCGGATAACGGTTCTTCACCATCATCTTATTTAACTCTCTATAGTCGATGCACATCCGAAACGATCCATCCTTCTTCTTGACAAACAAAACCGGAGCTCCCCAGGGTGAGGAACTGGTCTTATAAACCCTTTGTCAAAAAGCTCTTTTAATTGATCCGACAATTTTTTCATCTCGAATGGGGCTAATCGATAAGGCGCCCGTACTATAGGTGCAGCACCAGGTACCAAGTCAACTTGGAACTCCACTTGTCAAGTCGGTGGAACACCAGGCAAATCTTTAGGAAAAACTTCTAGAAAGTCTCGTACAACTGGTACATCTTCCGGTCGCTTCTCCTCCGACTTGTCTTAGGTCTTCTTTTCAGTGATGCGTGCCAAAAAGACATGACATCCTTTTAGCAAATACTTTTGAGTCTTGTTGCATGAGATAATATTTAGTCGGGACTCATTTATACCGTCACTCTTGTCTCCTTGAACAATTAACACTTCGTCGTCATAGGGGATACGAACGATCTTCTCGTCACAAACGATCACAGTGTGGTACTTCAATAACCAATACATACCAATAATAGCGTCAAAACTACCAAGTTCTACGGGCATTAGGTCGATATTGAATGGGTGATTTAACAAGTTTAAAGTACAACCCCGAATTATGGTATTAAATCCTGTTATTCTTTCGTCAGCTAATTCAACGTCATAACTATTGTCTAGAGTAGATGGGGCGATATCAATTAAAGAGCTAAACGTTGTCGACACAAAATTTCTATCGGCACAAGTATCAAATAAGATAGAAGCATAACAGTTATTAGTAAGAACGTACCTGTAACAACGTTCGAGTCGAGGTTGGGTTCACCTCCTCCCAAAGCATAAGCCCTTCCACGAGCTTCACCGTTCCCAGTCTGATTTCCACGGTTTTTATTATTCAGTTTTGGGCAGTCATTCTTGTAGTGCCCTTGACTCCCACATTCAAAACACACACCCGTCTTCTAAACCGCTCTTGGGGCTCTCTGAGTGTTAACAACAGCGGGACTCCTACAATCTTGGGCCAAATGGCCAACTCTTTTACAGTTTGTGCACTTTGCAGTGTACGGCCCATTGTCGTGAAACTTGCATTTGTTGCACAAAGGTAGAGTTCCAGCATACTCTCTCTTTTCACCAGACCCGGCCGTATAAGCCCTGGCCAC
This sequence comes from Tanacetum coccineum, assembly GCA_026074375.1. Taxonomy (NCBI): domain Eukaryota; kingdom Viridiplantae; phylum Streptophyta; class Magnoliopsida; order Asterales; family Asteraceae; genus Tanacetum; species Tanacetum coccineum. The sequence continues at coordinate 38,408 of BQNB010050968.1, read as the reverse complement.
ATTCTTCCTCTTGTTAGGCGGTTGTTGAGCATGGTTGTTTCTTGAGTTGTTATCCAACCTCCTTTTGTTTTCAGCTTACCTAGCAGCATAAGTTAAAAGCTTATGATCCATCAAACTCCTTGCCAACTCAATGGCTTCTTGAAGCTTTATTGGCTTAGATGCCATCACACTCCCTTGAATGCTATCAAGAAATCCACCAGTATACTTCTCCACTCTGTCAGATTCTTCGGGAACCATTCTTGAACATAGAAGAATCAATTCTTGAAAGCACTAAGTATAGCTCTCAACATCCGTACCTTTCACAACCAAGTTTCATAACTCATTCTCTAGCTTCTTTATCTCACTCCCCGGACAATAGTTTTCAGTCATCATTTTCATTAATGTCTTCCATGACATTCCATAAGCAGCATCCTGTCTGATAGTCCTAACATGGGAATTCCACCATATTAGCGCACCGCCTAACAAGGTACATGTGTAAAACTTCACTTGGAATCCCACAGTGCAGTTGCTAATATGGAACATAGATTCCATCTTCTCGAACAATTAGGGTAATCCTACAGCCCCTTTAGTCCCCTCAAAGTTAAGAGGTTGATATTTCAAGAATTCACTATATGTGCACTCACGAGCAGTGTGTGACATCTTTCCACCACCGCTTCTAGAGTCGTGGCTGCCGTTTCCATTACCATTTCTACTGTTTCGATTTGCTTCATGCTCTGCCAACGCATCAGCCACGCGTTGGGCTATCAATCGATTAATAGCAGCTTCACTCATATTGCTTTTCTTTGGTGCCATTTTCTAATTTCACATAAGAAAATAACACGTGAGATTTCATCCAAAACATAACCACGATACGCAATGAGTACGATATATAAAATGAGATCACGACACGCAGAGAATATATGAAAATGAGACTAACGATGACATAAATAAACCGACAATATATATGAAAACATCGTAAAACATACATAATAGGTTCGGTTACATAATGAGAAATACAAGATCCTAACAACTTACTAGCTGGGAGTTACCCATAAAAACTTAGTAGGCTATACAAGATAGCTAAATAATGAAACTAGTCTAACAACTACTGCCAGCGTCAGACGGTCCATCTTGCCTCTCAGGCTCTCTAGCATCCTCCCTGGCTCTATCATGTTGTATGTGCCTGGTCAACCTATCACCGTCATCTCGCCTCTACTGCTGCAATACTTTGATCTCAGCCTGCAACCCACGAATACACTCCATGGCGTGAGTCCAAGCCTGTCGAGCGTATGTGGCCTTCTGCTCTACAACAATAGTCGTAGTACGATGATACCGTCTCTCTTTCTCAAGTGTATATACACGAGCCCGTAGTACGTCTCTGTCATCTTGTGCGTCCTAGTGATGCACATAAAACTCCTCGCTATCCTGTCTATGCCTGGTGGCAATATCAGTCACGCTCTTCTTGACCTCCTCTAAAGTGGTCATAAATCCAGACTCGGTACCTCAGGCCAAAGCAGACTCGGGCTTTCTAGCAGCAGCGATTGCTGAACTCTCTCCAATCTGGAACCTTTGAGATGAAGAAGCAAATCTAGCCCTCTTCCAAAGCGGCATGTCAGCCTCGAGAATAATATCTCAGCGGGTAGGTGATGGTAGTAGAAATGGTGGTGATGGAATCCTGGGTAGTGGAGATAATAGGGGTCATAATGGAGATGGTGGTGGTGATGGAGGTGTAGGTGCAGTACGCCACTCCTCTATGAGTGCATCAATGGATGGTGGTAAAGGAGTTTGAGGTTATACCGACATCCGTACCCTACAGAGTCTAGTCTAGGATATAGGGATGATATGGTGATGAGAAGTGGGTGATGGTGGTGTAAAAGGGACCTCGTCCTCCTCTACCTCAGATGGTAGGTCAATGTATAGTCTGGCTAGTGGGGAATCAGCCAGAGCTCAGAGCTCCTCCTCCTCCTCTGAGTCCTCCTCGGGATTCTCCTCAACCAGCTCGGAGTTCGCCGAGTAATCCAGTGAAAGAGCAGTGGGTGATGCAGGTGCAGGTAGTGACTGATCCTCAACTAGTGCTATGTCATCATCCGATGGTGCAAGATACTCCGGATACACAGGAGCAAGGACTAGTAAGAGTGGTGCCTTTGGCTCGTATGCATCCATCAAAGGGATACCCCATGATGGTAAATCATCGTCACTAGATACGGAGGTGTACATAACGGTGGCGTGAGACGAAGATGATGTCGATGACGACATAATTGTTGTGACAATCAAAAGGTTTATATAAGTATAATATATAAGACTAGTGTAGAAATATACGCAAGATAAGGTAAGCACGTATATAAATCATGTAATCACATAGTGTAATCCAATAGTGTGTATGTTCATGAAAAGTTTTATATGATGCAACGTTTTTGAAAACGGTTATAGTCTAGGTAAGACATGCAACCTAGTTCTCTATAACCTTGGTTCTAGATACCAATCTGTAACGCCCCCAAAATATGTCTTAACGGAATGGTAACCGGGGCATTACTTCATAATACATAAGCACTAGATAGATAAAGAACGACCTCTATATGAGTCGTTTGAAAGATAACGTTTGATTTCAATTCAAAGTTTGTACAAAAGCACCATGCTTTAAGAGTTCACTAGTGTGAAAACGTAAAGATTTTAATACATAACCAAATGTTCAAAAGTAACGCGGTAAATCTTTCGTGATATGAGACCGCAAAATGTGACTCAAATATGATGCTCCCAAAATGCTAACCAATTAGACTGTAGTTACTGACCTGAGAAAAACATGCTTTAAAACGTCAACATAAAGTTGGTGAATTCATAGGTTTATGTAAGTATAAATGTAGGACCGTAAGAGTTCAATGCGTGAAATAATGTAACATATAAAAAATCACAAAATGTAATTATGATTGCCCTAAGCTCATGACGCTAAAGCTACAACTATGTATGTGTGCATATTTATGCACTAATGTACCCGTGTAGATGTTCAACCCGCAACATCCGAAATCTGATATGATATACGTCCGTTTGACAAGTAAGCATGACTTACTCGGACGGGGATGTCAATCCCAAATAGATCTATTTATAACACACGCGCTTACACAAAGTAATTAACAGTTCATGATACTGGGTATACTGGGTTATCGCTACTTAGGCAACTCGTAATATGTTTAAAAGAGTACTTGCGTCCAAATGTAAAACATGGCATGTATCTCACCCTGAGATTTGTAAAGTGTTGTTAAAGAAGTAAAGCGGGGCTATAAACTCACCTCAAGTGATAGAATTGATTTCTAGAAAAATCAACTAGAAATGTCGTCGATAAAGACCGGTATGCAACCTATTTAATTATAGGTCGATTTAGAATACGCATGAAAATATAGAACACTGCACTATATTTTATCTTGTTATATCACCACCTAATAGTTTTAGACTTAGCTTATAAATCAAAATAATGCTTTCGTTAAGTGTACCACTTTTATTATTTTTGCAATGACAATATATATATATAGTCTAGTTAATTTATAAAATAATATTTATAAAGTTTAAAACGCGTATAAATATTATATATGTGATGCTATATTATTTCTAAGGTTTTTATAGTCCAAACGGACCCGAAAACGTCCGAAAACACGTTTTAGTATTCACATCAGCTTTTATTACTTGTAAAAAGTGTGCAGGAATTTTTGTGACACTTTCCGAAAATAGTCCAAGTTTGATTAAGATTTACTCTTTCGTGTTACACTTTTGGGCTTCAAAACACACATTACTTTACCGAAAAATCATTTCGGATAACATTCTAGTTTTATATTTAAGCCGGTTCAGACTCGAAAATGGTTTAAAATACGAATTATAAATCTGCCAGATTTTGCCGAAAAACTGTTTTTGTCGGTATTGTTTCAAATCTAGTTTTGACCATAACTTCTTCGTTTTACATTCGTTTTTCGCGTAACGTTCGATTTCCGCGTTCTTTTGTCCACCGGATTCGTATTTTAAAAGAACAAACATGTATTTAAGTTTTTAAACTCGTCAAAAAATCTGTAACTAACAGTTTTAAAACGCTGCTATCCAAAGGGTACGTATTTTAACACACTTTAAAACAATAATTTTACCCTTATTTTTAACAAAACAACAACCTAAAATCTAACCATTTCAACCTCCCTCACCAACAACAAACCCAAACTACCCTAATCGTCTCTCCAACACGTTCACAATCTAAAGAAAATAACTTAAAAAATCCGAATAACTAGTTTATATAACAACTTGTTAACATGCTTAATAATATATAAGTAATTAGATGTTCTGATTCTATTGGCAAATGTTTATAAAAGCTACTAGTGGGACAAAAACTTAAAAATCTAGAAGTTCATGATGAAAATACTATAGTAAGTATAGAAATATTTAAGAACATAATCAATATTTATGAAAATCAAAAGAGTAAATGTAGTATGCTTACAAAGATGATGATCAAAAGAAACCATAGTCTTTGATTTTAACCCAAAAACCTTATCAAAAACCTAAATCTTGATTTATAAAACCCTAACTTAGATCTTGAAAAACTCTTGCTTAAAATGGAAACTCTAACTTGCAAATCAACTTAGAACACCTTAGATCATACCCTTGATCACACTTGTATACTTGTAATATCATAAAAATGGAAACTATAAAAATTTCTATGGTTTATTTTTGAGTCGTGAGCTCTTAGAGAGAAAGAGAGAGTGTTTTTTAATTTTTATAAGTGAGAAAGACTTATTGCTAATTCTTTTTTATAGTCAATATATCTAAGAAGCCAAATCTTACACAATCCATGATTTAAAGGGGAGGGGTTGCGCTTGTAAGAGGTTGGTATGGGGGAGTGGCCTTGTAAGAAGGTTGATAGAACTTGTAAGAAAACCTTGAATAAAATGCTCAAAACTAGCACATGGTATTTATCTAAGCAACTTGGTATTGATTTGTGTATATTTATCTATATACAACCGGTCATGGTGTGTTTTTGGGTAAAAGTTATATAATTTTTAGGTATTGGTTATAATTGTGGGTATTTGGTTAAGTGTAAAAATATGGTATAGTTTACATGCATGCATGAAAGCTCAAAACGCGAAACGTAAACGTTTTACGTAACATATAAAAATAAAATACAAAAAGTTATAAATTATCTTCGTAATAATTATATAACACTTGATTGACGTAAACTTTTATCTATTTAATGCCGATTTACGTTAATTGTTGATTTTTGCTTTACGCGATTTAACTTAACGGTTGAAATTAAAAGTAAATGCGTAAAAGATCAAAATAAATAGTTTGAGAGTTTATTAACGTAAAATGACCTGAAATTACGGATTGTCACAGTAGCTAGCAACATTTTTTTTATTGTTGGACTTAATCTATTTGTTTCGTTATTCTATTTTTACACCAATTATAAATATTTCCCATGCTTAATCCCTACCCTATATCGTTCTTCATCCTAACATTTGGTTTGCTCGAATGAAGGAATGAGCAATCACATGTGACTCATTCATATATTTGAATGTGTATGTGTGGTTTTGTCGCCCTTGCTGGTGTATTACCGTTGGTAAAGATTACTTAATCTTATTCTTTAGCTTATTCGAGTTAAGGAGTGAGCAATCACAAGTGCCGTGGTCATGGATTTAGGCGTGCATTTGTGGTTTTGTCTTCTTTTCTGGAATATTGGTATCGATAGAGATTAAAAAGAATGATCAACCCTAAAGCCTTATCATATTAAACCAATTTACCTTTTTAGACTGGTTACGCCTTAGCTTTAGTGGTGGAGATGTGTATCCTTGCCAAGCTTATGATTGGATACTCGTCACGACCGAGCAATTGAGAGATCTACTAAATGTTATCACATAGATTAGTTGAGTGATTTGAATGATTTCGTTTCATATTTGTTGAGGTGTTTGGTTATACGCTAATAATTGAATAAAAACGCTTAAAGAAAAAATCCTAAACATTCGTTTGGGATATATTTTCATAAGATAATTCTAAAGTATACTTGAGGATAAGTAGGATTCAAGTGGGGAGATATTTGATGACATCAAATAACATTACATTATTGGCATCATTTGTCCCATTTATATTGCTCGTTTTGTACTGTTTTATATAAGATTTGATACTTAATCGCTTAATTGTGTGAATCTCAGTTATTATTAAGCATTTGGCAAAAGATGGAGAAAAGAACGTGTTTTGGATCATATATTGATGAAGATCGAGAAAGTCTACTAAATCTGAAGAATACAATGTATCATTCTAGACGGATACGTTATTTCCCAAGGCTTAAAAAAGATCAAGACCATTTCTTGACTTTGAAGAATACGCCGTATCCACATCAGCAAATACGCCGTATAAGATACTTTGGTCATCATTCTGAAGAAGCACGATTTCCATCCAATACGTCGTATCCAAAAAAGCCTATACGGCGTATTCAATGGCGGTTAATGAATATTCCAGAATATAATAATCGTGGAGCCCACTCCAAGTTATCCCAATATGCCATATCGGATCCCTCCAATATGGCATATCGATCTGTTTTCAAAACATATAAATATAAAACCTAAAACTTGGTTTTCAGTATGCAAAGACCACCTAATACGATCTACAGACAATTTTAGAAGCCAATAAGGTCCTGCAAGTGCCTCAAGTCAATAGGAAAACTCTTGTAATCTTTATACTCCGCTATAAGCGTTCGGTTAGCATAACGTTTGTTTATTTAATTGTTCGTCTATGATACTATGTATTGTTACAATGACTATGGTCTAATACCTTTAGGTATTAGCCATGTTTATGATAATTTAATGTTTGGTTTTGTTTATATCGACTGTTTACTTATTCGTTGCATGCTGATTATGTTTATCACTTCATATATGTTTATGTTTCGATTATGTTTTATTTGTGATGTGTCGTTGTGTGGTGTATATTTTTATGATTCAAGTTTTAAATTTATATTTTACCGACTTAACCAAAAACAACACTTTAACGGGCAGTGTACCCGGTCGGTGGTAGATTCGTGGTAAATAGGGTGTCGAACACTTGAAGCGAGGTTAAATCTCTCAATTTATTAATATTTTGGTTTACTAATCTAAGTTAATTCTAATCTAAGTCAAACCTATGCTAAACCTATGTTAGTTCTAATCCTAATTCTAACAGGTAAAAGGGGGTTTTCAGCCTGAGAGACTGGCACGGGTTTGGTGGTGACTACAATCAATTCAAGACCCTTTAACCCACGCAAGCAAATTAACAGAAGATAAAAGAGCGGTCAAGCCTTATAATAGAAAACTGTATTAGCCATCATTAATCCGATTAGAAGTTGGTTTGTTTATTCAGTGCAATGATTACTTATCTCGAGGTGGCATATCATTCTTAGACTTAGGTGGGACTTCATCCCCAGAACTAGACACATTAATTATGTCACAATTAAAAGCATCCGCATAAAGCATCCTTATATATTGATTATAATTCATCTAGAGGACGACACCGTGTATGTCAAACGAACCCTAACTCATAGAGATTTTACCTACTTACTGCTTAACAGTAACTTGTTTTAGGTGGTAGTCCACAATCCAAACTATACCAATGATCAGAACTTATTAGTTAGTACTAAGCCACTACCTTCTACGGTACAACCAGTTCAATCGACGCAAGCAAGACATTATTAGTGATCCTATTTGATCCACCTATACGCATTACTATATGGAGAGCTATCCCGAACTTTTAGCCTACGCCCAAACAACACCGAAGTTGCAGCGCTTTAAATATGTAGGACTAGATCCAGTTGAATGATAGGTCGCATACTTAAGCACGTAAACAAGTATCATGTGATAAACATAATCAATAATTCAACCATAAATTAAGAAATCAAGATATAAACAAAACTAAACATTCAGATCTTCATAATAATGGCTAATACCCAAAGGTATTAGCCTTCAAAAATCATAATTAATACAAGAGTAATGACTTAGCCAAGGTAAACTAACCGAGTTAACGAATGATACCAAAAACTAAACGATTGAAAAAGTATAAGAAATTACACGTTGTCTCCTATGGATTAGAATGCGTTGTGAGACCTCTTCTGCTCTTTTTCTCCTCTGAAAATCGACTTTTGTGGTTTAGGTATCGAGAATATGATTTAGCACACTTAAAACTCGTTTTTGAGTTTTGTATTTATAGGGTCTGGAGTCGGTGTCGATACGGCGTATCCAAGGTGTTGGATACGGCGTATTGGAGTTTCTTGGAGTAGGGACCACGTTTGATATCTTCCAGAATATTTTATTCCTATATAGCTTGAATACGGCGTATTGCCTTTCCTGGATACGGCGTATTGGTCTTGTGTCCTTCGTGGTCTTTGGTGAGTGCAGGCACAGATACGCCGTATCTTCCTTGATGGATACGGCGTATTGGTTGTCAGAATAGTAATCTTTAAAATATCTTCGTTTAAGCTCCAGAATGCGCGCCTTTTGCTAATATTCACCAAGTACTCCATAATTACTGCAATTCTCAAATACAAACGATTAAGTAACAATTCTTTGCAATAATTATACAAAATGGGTTAATTACATGGGATAAATGATGCTATAAAATAGACGTTATTTGATGTCATCAAATATCCCCCCACTTGAATCCTACTTGTCCTCAAGTAGCCTTTAGAAGTTTATAAAAATGTATCCCTAAGGATATTTTCCGTTAAAGCATTTATTTGATCTATTACAAGTACACAACCAAACACCTCACGAAATAGGAAGATGAAAACACTCAAATCACTCAACTAATCTATGTGGTAACATGTAACTAATTCGCTCAATTGCTCGGTCGTGACGAGTATTCTATCATAAGCTTGGCAAAGATACACATCTCCACCGCTAAAGCTAAGGAGTAACAAGTTTATAAAGGTAAATATGGGTTTGTATGATAAGGCTTAGGGTTGATCATTCTTCAATCTTTCACCAGAAGTACCACTCCAACAAGGCAGCTGAAGCACACATACATGGCCGTAATGACGGAATAGACATGTGTGTTCGATCACATACTCGTTCAAATTTAACCAATGGTTAGGATGAAGAATGATATAGGGTAGGGACCTTCTAACTTTCACCAAAAGTCGTAAACCAACAAGGCAGCTGAGACATGCATACATGGCCGTAATGACGGAATAGACATGCACGCTCGTACAAATCCTCATTCGTGTAAAACCAGCGGCTAGTCATTAGGAAATAGAACTAAATTGTTGTTAAATAAAAATTACAAAACAAATAGATTAAGTCTAAAATACAAGTTGCTAGACACTTTTTCTCGACCGTTACCATGATAAAGACACAACTATTTACAACGTCTTGATTATAGATCAAAAACAACAACCTAAGTTGGCGTTCCCGTAACGGTCAACTTCCCAATCATCCCATACTTTACATACATTACAAGGCAAGTGGCGATATCTACCACTTTATACAATACTCTACATCGTCGATTTGTATCAACGAATAATCGATCCTTCGTGTAATTCCTTCGATAGTTGCGAAACGATTATCTTCAAAATTTCTTTCTCTTTTTTGTTGCGATTTTTCTAATTTTTTTTTTTTTTTTTTCTAACACCATACTACGAAACTCGGTGTAGTTTCACCATCTTCACGATCATAATAATTCCTTCGGTAATTCTTTCATTCTTCGGACGTACCATTAATTGTGTTGGTAGTAAAAATACATGAGTTTTGACTATAATATACATTCCCATTTGCGATGTGTAAATTTCTTCCAAATGTACCAAAGATAGAAAATTTTGACACAAGACTCGGGAAATACAAACTTTACACTTTAATCAACTAGCAACTGTAAAATAAACTTAATCTAACAGGGTAGGCTAAGGTGTAACGAAATAAACAATTGGTGTAGTTCCTAAAGGATTGGCTCTACAGGTTGTTCTATGGTTATCTTACTCTTAAAGTGAGAGTAAACAAAGGGTTTATACGAGGGTTAACTAACCAATGTAGTTAGTTAATAAGCAACATGTAAAGGCGATTTGGAAATCAAAAATTTCCAATTTAAAAACATGGTATACTCCTCTAAATTCCTAGTCTCATCATGCGCTCCAAGAGATATACCAAGCCAAGTTCTAAAGTTCTACTACATCACCTTGGACACTCATATTTGTGGATTTTGGGTAAACATTTGGATGGCTTAGCGTTAAATCCTCACAATATCTAATAAGGGTTATTGTGTGCGGGTTATGTATCAAGTAATTTCACAAAAGTATGCTTGAATTTTTTTTTAATTTGAGCATATTTTAAGCATTTTAGTGTGAAAAATTAGGACGAGTATACATTCTAATTCCCATCCCCTCACTTGAATTATACAACGTCTATAAAACATTAATTACAGGAATTAAAAAGAATTAGAATGAGAAACTCCCCTGATATTTGCTCGGTAGATTCTCCATGTTGATTTATTGAGCAAGAATTCGTGTGTTGAATAGCCGCCTTGAGGTTTCAAGACTCCAATACTTCAAGATCTCCAGATTTGTAAATTCTCCACCAATATTCGTCGATATTTCTTTTACGAGGTCATGTGTAAAGTAGGAAGAACGTGCATTCCTACCTTCGTACCTACGGTTAATTTAAACTAAACTAAACAAACTAAATACTGGTCAGTATGGTGAATACGCCGTATCATGTACATGAATACGCCGTATTGCCAGAATTGACAATAATGTTTTTAAAGTGCATAAAAAGTAAAGACTGATAACGTCCAAACAATCAATACGCCGTTTGGTATGGAGCGGATACGCCGTATTGATGTCTGGGAAGACAAACTCGATAAAATTAAATAACATTCCGGGATGTCTCCCGGGAAGCACTTTTGTTTACATCAAAGTCTTTTAGTTAGACTTTTCTTCAGCTTCTCTTCATTCAGCTCTAGTTACCATCCATCCTTCATTCATCATGCGAAAGATTTCCTGGTATGCTCGGCACGCATCATTGTTTATTTTTGCCAAATTGTTGTATTCATCTTCTTTAATAGCAACATACTCTTTGTCTTGTCTGAATGAATACTTGATCATCTTGAATCTTCTCATATTGCACACCGGCAGTTCGTGAGCTTCACATAATTCTTGTCTTTCATAATGAGTTTCTTTCTCATATTCCAATTCATCGTGATCCTGGTAGGTAATCTCATGGCTTTCCCATCTTCTCCAACCATCATTGCTTGATTCATCATCACTGATTAAGCCTTCCATGATAGCTTTATTTCTTAAAGCTTGTTCTTTCAGCTCGCAATCCATCAATGCTTCGTACCATTCGTAATCTTGGTAATGGAACGAATTTCCAACTATGTAAGCTCCAGGTAGGTTTCCTTCATTACAGTATCCATCATTCTTCCAACTACATGTTGGCCATTCCGAATATCCACTTTTATAATTGAAGGGCTTACAATAATGCTTAACTGGTGCGGGTTCAGTCCAAACTCTAATGTCAGTCCATGGTTTCTCATCAACCCATGGTATATCTCTGTTCCATTCATAGATCCAATCATCTTTATATTCATCATAAGTCTTGAATCCCTCAATGTCCTTAGTAAGTAAGTCTGGATCAATTTGCAAAGATTGTTAAATTCTTTGATGGTCTTGCACATAGGTGTCTCAAAATCAAATATATTAGTGTCGATCCTAAAGACTTCAGCAACTTCATCTTCATTATTAGAAGATCCTTCATCAGTGAGCTCAACTTTATCGTCTCCTCTAATCCAGTAAATCCATAACGCTTTCTTTGTATAATGATCCATCTTCTTGTAGTTAAAATTTTTTGACACCAACCATTCAGTAAATGCAACATCAGATGGATCATATCCTATATCATCATCCATTCCGCTTAATCGATTGAATTCATTGTTGAAAACTTCAAGTGATGTATCGCAAGTGAGTGAAACATCTTTGACCTTAAGATCCTCAAGTTTCTCGAACTCTCTTTTGATTACCTTTGTCATTCTTAACTAAAAAATAACCAAAAAATTATCAGTAGAACCAGCTGGAAAAAGGTGTTAAAAAAATTTGAGCTTTATCGAGATTAGAAAAGAATTTTTATCAGATGATTGATACGCCGTATTCAATAGAAGTGAATACGCCGTATTAATCTTTTGAATGAATACGATGTATTAGACAGAAAGTTGGATACGCCGTATCCAATGGTAGTGGATATGCCGTATCGAGTTATCGATCAGAACAGTGTATTAGGAAAACAATTAAATACGTAATTATACAAGCAAACGATTAAATACGCAATTATACAAGCAAACAATTAAACTAACAGATATACAAAAATATACAGAATATACAAGAATATACACTACTCTAATTAACAATACTCCTAAGGGTTAGATCTAATGTTAAAAACCAAAATATAAAATAAAAATCAAGATTAAATTTTAGTCCCCGGCAGCTGCACCAAAAACTTGATGTGTCATTGTGTGGTGTATATTTTTATGATTCAAGTTTTAAATTTATATTTTGCCGACTTAACCAAAAATAACATTTTAACAGGCAGTGTACCCGGTCGGTGGTAGATTCGTGGTAAGTAAGGTGTCGAACACTTGAAGCGAGGTTAAATCTCTCAATTTATTAATATTTTGGTTTACTAATCTAAGTTAATTCTAATCTAAAACAAACCTATGCTAAACCTATGTTAGTTCTAATCATAATTCTAACAGGTAAAAGGGGGTTTTCAGCCTGAGAGACTGGCACGGGTTTGGATTTATTCAAGACAAACTTAGGGCTACACACACACACAGCTAAGCAAGATCTAAAACTATGGGATCGAACAAGTGGTATCCGAGCCTTGTTTAGAAAGCTTTGATAAGAAAGAAAATTTACTACATACACATAAGATCTACTTTTTCAAGAAGCAATAGATTCTCAATCTACTCAAAACATCAAGCTACCCATACTCCAACCTGGTGAGTATGATCTTTGGAAGATGAGGATGGATCAATACCTATAGCGCATTGATTACACTATATGGGAGATCATAGGAAATGGTAATGCACCTATAGTAACAAAAATTGTTAATGGTAAGGAGACTATTATCCCTCCTACAAGTGTTGAAGAGAAGGCACAAAGAAGGGCAGAGTTGAAGGCAAAATACACTATATTGATGGCCTTACCTAATGAGCATCAATTAAAGTTCAACTCATACAAGGATGCAAAAAACACTGTTGCAAGCTAATTGAGAACTGATTTGAGGTAAAACTGCTAACAAAAAAAACTTAGAAAAATCTTCTGAAGTAGCAATATGAAAACTTTGCTGCAACCAGCACAGAAGTGATTGAGCAAACTTATGAAAGGCTTCAAAAGCTAATTAGTCAACTAGAGATGCATGGTGAAGTTATTCCTTAAGAAGACATCAATCAGAAGTTCTTGAGAAGTTTGTCACAAGAATGGACTATGCATACTATTATGTGGAGGAACAAACCAGAGATTGAGATATTAAGTTTAGATGACCTCTTCAACAACCTGAAGGCTTATGAATTAGAGGTCAAGAGGACATCTAACTCAACCATAAACATACATAATGTAGCCTTTCTGTCCTCTAGCAACACTAACAGTGCAACTGAAAGCATTAATACTACACAGGGTATTAATACTGCTTATAGCACTGGGGTGCTGCTGTAGCCTCAACAACTGTGACGAAAATTTGAGTGATGTTGTGATTTATTCCTTCTTTGCTAGCCAACCAAGTATTCCACAACTAGATAATAAAGATCTACAACAAATCAATCCTGATGATCTAGAAGAGATGGATTTGAGGTGGAACATTGCTATGCTGACTATGAGGGCAAGAAGATTCCTAAAGAATACTAGAAGGAAGCTGGACATGGCCAACAAAGAAAGAATTGGAGATTGACAAGGTCAGGTGGAGTGTTTCAACTGCCACGAGAGAGGACACTTTGCAAGGGAGTACAAGGCACCCAAGAATCAAGATAGCAAGAACATGGAACCTATCAGAAGGACTGTGCCAGTTGAGGAAACTACTTCAAAGGCCGTAGTGTCTCAGTGTGATGGATTTGGCTATGATTGGAGTGACCAGGAAGAAGAAGGTCCAACCAATTTTGCTCTCATGACTTATTCTTTAACAAGTTCAAGTTCTTCTACAATCACGAGATGACTCATGACTCAAATTGTTGTTTATATCATGTTTAGAATGTGTAAAAAGATCTAAAAGAACAAAATGAACAATTAGTTTTAAAGACTTAAGACACAGCTAAGAAAGTGGTTTGTCTCTTATAAAACGGTTTTTAGAATCTATAGAAGCTAGACTGTTAGTCTTTAAGAAAAATGAGTCTGTGTATGAGGAAGATATAAAACTCTTAAAACGTGAAATCTATTTTCTAAGAGATTTTAGATATTCACAGAGCTTATAAAGAATAAGAGTTTGGCTACAAAAGAAAGAGATGAGGTTCAACTTACAGTATAAAAATTTGAAAATTCATCATAAAATCAAAGTAAACTTCTAGACAGACAGATAATAGATAAGTGTAAAATAGGATTAGGGTATAATGTTGTCCCACCTCCCTATATAGGGAATTTTATGCCACCAAAATCTAATTTAGTTTATCCTAGTCTAGATGATTTTGTTGATGTGAATGAGTCTGTTAGTGAGTCTGTAGTTGAAAAGCCTATTGTTGAGACTAATGAACCAGAGACTGCTATAAAAGAAAATGGAGCCCCAATTATTGAGGATTAGGTATCTGATAGTGATGAAGAAAATGTGCCTAAGGTTAAAACAGTTAAGATGTTTAATAAACCTAGTTTTGCTCAAATAAACTTTGTTAAGTCTACTGAGCAAGTAAAATATCCTAGGAAAACATTAGTTGATAAAAATAGACAAAACACACCTAGTCCTAGAGAGAACAAGAGAAACTGGAACCAACAGATGTCTCAAAAATTAGGGAGTGATTTTGAGATGTTCAACAAAGCTTGTCATGTGTGTGGTAGATTTTGATCATTTAAAGCAATGATATAATAAACTGGGATAAATAATGGAAGATTTACAAAACCAGTTTGGACCAATATTCAAAGGGTGAACAAATAGAATTTCTCTAAATTAACTCACCCTAGTCCAAAAAGGAACATGGTTCCAAGAACAGTCTTAACTAGGTCTGGCCCAATTTCAGTTAATACTGTTAGACCAGTTAATACTGTTCAATCAAGAACATCAGTGAATAATGCAGGACCTATGAAAAATGTTATTAATAATGCATAATAAACTACTATAAGCTTTTACAAAAATACCAGGCACTATGATAACAGTAATTTCACTAAAAAGGTTAATACTGTTAAGGGAACAAGGGTTAATACTGCTAGACCAAAAGCAGTTATTAGTGCTGTTAAGGGAAACAAGGGAAATGCTGTTAAGGCCTCAGTATGTTGAGTTTGGAGACCAAAGCACAAAATTTTAGATCATGTCTCCAGAAACAATGGTGCATCAATGTCCTTTCAAGAAGATTTGAAATTATTTGATCACAAGGCAAGATCCAAGTCAGTAATGGGCTTTGGGTCCTAAAAGAAACTAATATCCTACCATTAATGGTGAAAGGGCAATCCACAACAATATTTGAAGAATAAAGGAGTTGATTGACAGTGGATGCTCTAGGCACATGACAGGAAACAGATCCTATCTTACAGATTATGAAGAAATTGATGGAGGATTTGTTACCTTTGGAGGTAATTCCAAAGGAGGGAAAATTATTAGGAAAGGTAAAATAAAAACTAGTAAATTGGATTTTGAAGATGTGTATTTTATAAAGGAACTAAAGTTTAACCTCTTCAGTGTCTCACAAATGTGTGAAAGGAAGAATAGTGTTCTTTTTATAGATACTGAATGTGTTGTTTTGTCTCCAGACTTTAAGTTAACTGATGAAAGTCATGTTTTACTTAAAGTTCCTAGAAAGGATAACATGTACAGTGTTGAGTTAAAGAATGTTGTTCCTTAAGGAGGTCTGACGTGTCTCTTTTCAAAAGCCACACCAGATGAATCTAATCTTTAGCATAGGAGACTTGGACATGTAAATTTCAAAACAATTAATAAACTGGTTAAGGGAAACCTTGTTAGAGGTTTACCTTCAATTTTTTTTAAATTAATCAAACCTGTATTGCTTGTCAGAAAGGAAAGCAACACAGAGCTTCTTGTAAGACCAAGACAGTCAGTTCAATCGGCCAACCACTACAAATGTTGCATATGGATTTATTTGGTCCAACATTTGTAAAGAGCTTAATGTAAAAGATGTATTGCCTAGTTGTCACAGATAACTATAGTAGGTTTAGTTGGGTTTTATTTTTAGCCACTAAAGATGAAACTAGTGAAATCCTTAAAACATTTATAACTGGCATAGAAAATCTAATAGACCTTAAGGTGAAAGTGATAAGATGTGACAATGGGATTGAATTTAAGAATAGGGTCATGAATCAGTTTTGTGAAATGAAGGGTATTAAGAGAGAATTTAGTGTTGCTAGGACTCCACAACAAAATGGAGTAGCTGAAAGGAAAAATAGGACACTAATAGAGGCTGCTAGGACTATGCTAGCCGATTCAAAATTACCAACTTTTCTGGGCTTGTTATGTCTTAAAATCTTTACTTATCATGATTGAACGATTCTAGCTTCGGGCTATTGTAACAAACAAGTTTATTTAATCTAATGTATCAATTTTTAATGACTCATATAGAGGCCGTTCTCTTATCCTGTGATATTGACCTATGATGTAACATTCTCCAACCCATATTCCGCTGCGACCTATTTTGGGGGTGTTACACAAAATCAAGGCCAAAAACGGACAAAACGGAGCACGGAATGGAAAGAGCGTGAAGAGAAGTCAAAATCCGAGCCAAAGGTAAAAAAGTCAAAGTCAACAAGTCAAAAAGTCAACCCTGAAAAAAGTTAAAGTCAAAGCCGAAGCCGTTATTAAGGAAATACTTAATGGGCCCACCCGCACCCATTTAATAGGTCGGGTCAACCCATTAAGCTATTTTATACAAAGCAAAAAGCCCAACTATAACTTGAGGGGCTTAAACTGCCAAACCCTCAAGGTTATATACTTTAAGGTCTAAACCTGCCAACTGCCAAACTTATAAACCACAAAGGACTTACATTGCAATACCATAATACACGTTCAGGGACCTTTCTTGCCAAGTCCCATAATTCTTATATCACAACGACTTTTGGTGCAAACTAACAATACACCTTGGAGGGCTATTTTTGCCAAAACCCTAAAAACTATCTCCCCTGCACCTTAAATCAAAACAAGGTATAACACCCTTTCCTGCCAAATCAAAACCCATCACCATCCCTGTCCCCCCTCCTCGTTTACTATTCACCACCAGCCAAAAATGTCACTTTCCTATCACCCCACACCCCACATAGGCTCTTGCCATGTTGGCAATCCCCAATATCCCTATTGGCCAATGATAAAGACAAAGAGATGAAGGGTGAAGATAAAAGAACTTGGGTAACATTTAAGATTAAGGGCCAAGATGATTTCTGCTCTCTCCTCACAAAACTAGTACACCCTAGTTTTCTCTCATCAAAGAAACACATGAGAAAGAAGCTAAGACTTAGACGTTTTCTATATATAGGTTCAATGTAAGCCCTTAGGGGCATATCTAGTTTTTAAGTAGTTTTAAAATAGTTAACATTTAGCTTGTTTTTAATTTATTGTCTTTTAAAATTTTCAAGTATTGTAATTTGTTTTTCAAAGTTAATGAAAGATTGAGTTTATGTCCTTAAAATTCTATTTTTACAAGTTCATGTACCATTGTTGTTTCAAGTTCTCATTAAGCTCTTAGAATCTCCTGTTTAATCTGTTTTAACTAAGCATTAAAAACCTTTAAGTATTTAAGCAAATTTAATAAAAATTTACCCCCCTAATACCCCAGCTAAAATTTTGAATGATAAGCTAAGCAATGGAAGAGCTTATGGGAATTTTAGATTGCTTATTAGATAAGCTGGGTAGGTAGAGCTTAATAGGTTAATTTGCATCCCTGTTTGGTGCAAGGGATAAGGTATTCTTACATTTTCTCACTTATTTTTTTTACTTTAGCTTATTTTTACTATTTGCTTATTACTTTCTTATCTTGCTTATTGTTTGTCTTTTATGCTTATTTGTCATTATCTACTATTTATTTGCCATTTATTTGAGTTTTTCTTTAAATCTGCCTATATTTGCCCTTTAAACTACTTATAGCCTATTGGCTTGTTTAAGTGCTTATTTTTTGTATGCTATTTGATCGTTCTTGCTTATTAGTGCTTGCTTGTTATCTGTCTTCAAAAGTCTTAACTTAAATCTTTGTAAAACCAGTTTAAAATTTGATTTTAAAATCCTAAAGGGGTGTTTGGCATAAGCTTAAAATGGGTCAAAATAGAGTTTTCATTTGGTTGGGTCACAAAGCCAGTTTTAACTAGCAAAATTTAAGTAGACTAAAGTAGTTTTTAAAGGTTGTCATTGCCTAAATCTAATTTTTAAGGTCTTAAGTAGTTATAGCTTAAACATGTAAGCTTATAGCTCATTTTATCTGATTGTAGGATTAATCTTTTGAATCTTGTGCATTTGTGATGTTCTTGTGTTTATTTGAGTCTTAAAATCCATTAGAAACCCAAAGTCATAAACCTGCAATTGTGTTTTTGCATTTTGTCAAATCTGTCAAATAGGTAAGTTAGTAGAAAAAAAGAAAAATATGCTTTTTCATTTGCTTTTTGTGACTTATCCTTTATTTCAAACTACCTTTTGAAAGATGTTATAAGTTCTTTGAGGTCCATATTTTATTGTTTGTAGGTTTAGATGTATACAGATCCTTTTGTTAGCTTATTTTTAAGCTCAAAAGTCGTACTTTGTGTTTTTACTAAGTCTGTCAAAATTTTAGTTAAGTGTTGAGAAAAGAAGAATTGGCTTTTTCAATTGCTTATTGTAGCTTATCCTGAATTTCAAAATGTTTTTAGATTGGTGTTATGTGTTCTTTGGGGTCTAATTTTGATCTGTTTGAAGGTTAGAATCCCATAAGGATCTGTTTAAGTGCTTAATTTTAAGCTCAAAAGTGTTGTTTTGTTAATATTCCCAGTTTTTCTAAGTGTTGAATTAGTGTGAGATAGCTTTTTCAATAAGCTTTTTAAGTGCTTATTTGAATTTCAAACTCTTTTCTAATTGATGATTTAAGTAGCTTTTTGGTCAAGCTTTTTAGTGGTATAAGCCACTAAGCCGTAAGGATCTGTTTACTAGCTTATTTTTAAGCTAGAAAATTCCTTGTTGGCTTTTTGATTGATAGTTTTGGCAAAAAGTCATTTTGCTTATTTTAGCTTATTTGCTTATTGTTATTGCTTATTTAGGATTAGCTTAGCTTATTAGATTAGTGTAAGCCCGTTTTAGCTTATTTGGTTTTGCCATAAGCTTATTTGAGCTTATTTGCTTCTTAGTGTAAAATTTTAAGTGTGTTATGCATTTTAGCTTTTCTGTCTAATCTAGCTTATTGTTTGTGCTTATTTTTGTTCTTATGTGCTTATTAGATATAGCTTTTAATCGGTTTTAGCTTATTTATCATTTTCATTTGCTTATTTGTTTAAAAAAGGTGCAAACAGTTAGATTTAGACTTAGAGTAAAATTAAGCATTTCTGTCAACTTATTTTGCTTATTTTAGAGCTTATTAGTGATTTAGAAAAAAAGTACTTTTGTAAAAATTGCTTATTTTTAAGTCCTTAACATATTTGTAAAGAAAATGGATTTCAAAAACGTTTGGGATAGGGGAAGTCCCAGGTGAGCCTAGGCTCGAACCCGGGACCTCTACCCTCTCACCAATCGCTTTTACACACACACTCATTTCCATTGTGCTACAATAGCTCATCCGTTAGGACTTTGCGCAATTTAATATTTACCCTCTTTTTCACTTTTTCTTTTCATAAGCTTTTCGAAGCTTATTTCGAGTTTCCTGGCTTATTTGATAAGCTTGTTTACCTAGCTTATTTTTCCTGCATTCTTCATACACTTTAGGACTTTTACGCTTTTGTCTAGATTTTTAGCATTAAGTTTAGTATTTTTAATTAATATTTCTTTTTGAAATCTTTTTTAATTCATAAAAAATTATAAATAACTCAAAAAAATATAATTCTTTTTTAGAAAATTTTCTTCTATCATATAGTTTCTAGGATAATTAGTTTTGCTTCCGTAGGGTTTAAATTGCAAAATTTTGTTTTTTAAAGAACGGGATTCATTCCCGTTCATGTTTTTCGTGTTTTCAAGCTCAAATTAACTCCGTTTTCATTCTAGTTTTCTTTAATCTTACTTTTTAGTCAATTAGGGTTTATTAAAAGTGAAAAAATCATTTTAGGTTAATTTTTGAAAAATTAGGGTTTTTAGTCAACGTTTTCACATTCCCATTTACATTTTTAGTATAATTTGTGTGCCTTTATCATTTTTAGTGTAGATTGCATTATTTTTCCTGTTGATTTAGAAATCCAATCCAAAACTTGTTCCATTCAAACATCAAATGTCTAACCAACTCTCGTTGGGGATAAACGACCCGGGAATAAACTCCTATACTACTCTCGGATTACTTTGACTTTCTTTCTTTGACCTTATCAAGGGTAACTTGATTTGGTTTAGATAATATAAGTAGTATTTACATATTATTTGTATTTATTCAACTTAAAAAGGAAGCTGTCATGTTTTTGGCGCCGCTGCCGGGGAGGAGTGTAAAAGCGTTTGTCGTCGTGTTTAATAATTAGTGCTTTGAAGATCCTTCCGTGTGGAGTTATTTTCTTATAAAAATACAAAAATATTTTTCATTTCTTTTCAGTGTATATATATAAATCAAGAAAAAACCAAAAACATAAAAAATTTATCCTTAAATAATCAATAAAAATCACAAGTTGGTAAAAGAACACCAACATATAATACTTTCAACTGAAGTATTATCCATTAATAAGTTCCCAAACAAAAGATTTAAAAACTTACCTTTTGTGTCACTTGCGAGATACGGCTCACCTTTGAAAGTTGAACAAACTACAAGAGGGGTATAAGGAGGGTTGTTCCGAGGAACTACGACCCTAAAGGAAAATGGTTTTTAATAGCTTCGCGCTTCCCTATTCATCCGCTCCTTTGTGCATTTTTCTTTTAGAGAGCTACCGTGAAGCTTGTTGGTTATCAGGTTTAAGTTGTCTTATCTCATTGTCCGTTATTAAAATAAATCTTTGAAAAAATTGCTAAAAATCTAAAAAAATTAATTAGTGTAATTTCTCTTTTGATATTTTCTTTTTAGTGTATGAGCACTCGATCATCTGCCAGAATTCTTGTCCCACCTCTTAAAGATCCAGAACGTTCAATTCGAATAACTCGTGTCAACCTAAATCTTTTTGAAATCAACATGGCCGCTACAGGAGCCGGTAATGACGGACCACCTCCTGCAGGAGGAGGTGATCTACCAGTTCCCGACCTCCAGACTATAGAGAAGTTGTGCCAACCAACTTTAAATGGTAGGGGTGGACCAATTGCCCTGATCAACATTCAAGCAACCAATTTTTGACTTAAAAATGACATGATCCAACAAGTTCAAAATTCTTGCCAATTTCACGGATTACCGAGTGACGATGCGAACAAGCATCTTGACAAATTCTTGCATGTCACCCAAAGAATCAAAGTGAATGGGGTCACTGATGACGCCCTTCGTCTATATCTCTTTCCTCACTCCTTGACACATCATGCCACCGCTTGGTTTGATCATTTACCAAGGAATTCTATCACCACATTTGAGCAAATGGCCAAAATGTTTCTCGAAAAATACTTTCCACCCTCAATGGTGACGAAGTTGAGAAATGAAATCACCAATTTCCATCAACGTCCTAATGAGTCGTTATTCAAAGCATGGGAACATTATAAGCTTTCAGTTGATCGATGTCATAACCATAACATGTTGCCCGTCACTCAAATAGATACTTTCTATAACGAGCTAACTTTGAGACATCGTGATACCATTAATGATGCTGCCGGAGGTACCTTTATGAAAAGGCGACCCGAAGAGTGCTACGATCTAATTGAGAACATGACCGCTCAACACAATGATTGGGACACTTCAGCCCAACGAAGTAAGTCATCTAGCTCTATCACTTCTTCCGGTCCAGAAATTTTAGCTCTCAAGCTTGAAATGGCGGAAATCAACAAAAATTTAATGAAAATGCTTCAAATAAACCAACAAGTAAAAGCAGTTACTCCTAGCTGTGAGACTTGTGGTGGTCCTCATGCCTACAATGATTGTCCAGCTACCGTTCGCCAAACTCAGAACGTATGTGCTGTGGGAGCCTACAATCAAGGTGGTAATTCTTACCAACCTCAAGGTAACAGTAATCTGCTTAGCTATCGTTGAGACAATTATCTCGGACCACCAGGGTTTAATCAGAATCAAAACCGAAGCAATCAAAATCAAAACTACTAAATCAGGAATCAAGGAACCAACAATCATAATCAGGGGAACAACCAAGGAAGAAAACAATTCTTCTAAGGAGCTAGTCGTGTTCAAAACCCGCCTCCTGCTTATCAAGCACCGGCTAATCAAGCCCCGGGTTACCAAGCTCCAGTTCATCAAGCCCCGATTCCTCAACCACAAGTTGTGACTACCACCGAGTTCACAAACTACATGAAGGCAAGCAAATGATGCCATTCTGAAGAACATGCAAACCAACATGACCTTATTGACAAATTCCAATCTTGATCTTAAAAACCTGTTTGGTCAATTCATGAAGATGAATACCGCTTCTACTTCAGGTTCAGGAACACTCTCGAGTAACACAATTACTAACCCGAAGGAAGATTTGAAAGGTATCACCACCCGAAGTGGTGTTGCTTATCAAGGACCCACGATTCCTACTACCTCTTCTTCTTCTCCTAAAGTAGTGGAATGTGAGGAAAGGTGACAAAGGACACGATGCCTCCTACTAATAACAGAAGTACTGAAGACGTCCAACCTCCGGTTGTCCAAATTGAAGCTCAAGTACCGAATTCTGAGCCAGTTGTTGCTACAATTTCTGAGCCCGTTGTTGCTCCCGTTAGTGCTCCGATGCCTAACCCGAAACCGACAATTCCATATCCGTCGAGAAGAAATGATGAAAGGAATCGTGAAAAAGCTAACTACCAAATTGAGAAATTTTACAAAATCTTTCAAGATATGAGTTTTGAAATTAGCTTCACGGATGCTTTGATTCTTATGCCAAAATTTGCCTCGACTCTTAAAGCCTTAATTGGAAACAAATAAAAATTAAGTGAAATGGCTAGGACACCTTTGAATGAGCATTGTTCGGCGGTTATCCTCATCCAGGTTAAACCGAAAACTGGAGACCTGGGAAATTCTCATACCGTATGACTTTCCCGGAATGGATGGGGCTTGGCCTTGGCCGATCTTGGTGCTAGCATAAATATCATGCCATTATCCGTGTGGAAAAACGCGTTCTCGTCCGGAACTAACTCCTTGCTTGCATGACTCTTGAGCTTGGGACCGATCGATTTTCTGTACGATTGATGTCGCCTGAACGATTGTCTCCATTAAAGTTGGGTGTGTTCTTTTTCCCGGCCAACTTCGTTGTAGTAGTACTTGATGACGATTCCCCGAGTTCCATAATTTTTGGGAGGATCCTTCTTAAAGATCGTCGTGCTTTGATTGTGTTTTACGCGAGAGATTTTAAACCACCCCACCCCCCCACAAACCCCCCCTTCGTGTCTGCAATAAGGCCATTACTTTTCTTTTTTAAATCTTGAATCCAACTTAAGATACTCGGATAAGTTATAATGATTTTTTTGGACGGCGAACCAAATTGACGTATTGATATGGCGTGTAAGGGGAGTATTCTCAAGAAGTTCTCGGATTCTCTGATGTGATCGTGAGTGGCAATCTCACTCCTTATTATGACCCGATCGTTTCTACCTCTTCTCCCACCCTCACTCCCTTCGAGGATAGTGATTTTCTTCTCGAGGAAGTCGATGCTTTCCTCACTCATGATGATGATCCAACTTCACCGGAAGTTGATCACTCCTATTATGACTCGGAGGGGGACATTCTCCTTCTTGAAGCATTTCTCAATGATGATCCATCATTACCCCCTCCCCCTCAAGGAAATATATTTTCTGATGTCGGAATGAACTCAAAATGGTTGAACCCTAAGAATGGAAAATTATTCAATGATGAACCTCCCGAGACGAACTTAAAGACTTACCTCTTATCTCGAATACGTATTTTTGGAGGGTGACGACAAGTTGCCCGTCGTAATTGCTAAAGACTTAAGTGTCGAGGAAAAAGCCGCTCTCATAATGCTTTTGAAGTCAAACAAGCGAGCCATCACTTGGAAACTCTCCGACATCAAGGGTATCAACCCGTAATTTTGCACTCACAAGATTCTTATGGAAGAGGACTACAAACCGGCGGTACAATACTAAAAACGGGTCAATCCGAAAATCTACAATGTCATCAAAAAGGAGGTTGAAAAACTTCTTGACGTCGGATTAATTTACCCGATCTCGAATAGTCCTTGGGTAAGCCCCATACATTGCGTACCAAAAAAGGGTGGCTTTACCATTTTTGAAAATGATGAAAATGAGTTGATCCCTACTCGATTGGTTACAAGGTGGCGTATATGCATTGACTACCGTAAGTTAAATGAAGCCACCCTTAAAGACCATTTTCCACTACCGTTCATGGATCAAATGCTCGAGAGATTAACAGGAAACGAATACTATTGTTTCGTCGATGGTTTCTCGGGTTACTTTCAAATTCCCATCGATCCTAAAGATCAAGAGAAAACCACATTCACGTGTCCTTATGGAACGTTTGCCTATCATCGCATGCCTTTTGGGTAATGCAATGCACTGGGCATGTTCCAAAGGTGTATGTTGGCTATCTTTCATGATATGGTCGAGAAAACGATGGAAGTCTTTATGGATGACTTTTCGGTCTTTGGGAATTCATTCGAAAATTACCTCTCTTATTTGGACAAGATGCTCAAAAGGTGTGAAGACACCAATCTTTGTTAATTTAGAGAAATTCATTTCATTGTAAAAGGAGGAATTGCCTTGGCCAAAGATATCCAAGAATGGGATTGAAGGTTGATAAGGCTAAAGTTGACAACTTATTGCCTAAGTTACCTCCATCCTACCCACGTCAAGGGTGTTCAAAGTTTTCTCGGTCATGCCGATTTCTACCCGGTTCATTAAGGATTTTTCCAAAATTTCTCGGCCGATGACTCATCTTCTTGAGAAAAATACTCCGTTCATTATCTCCGATGAATGTATCCAAGCTTTTCAGACGTTAAAGAAAAAACTTATAGAAGCTCCAATCTTGATTGCCCCCGACTGGGACTTACCCTTTGAGCTTATGTGCGATACAAGCGACTTTGCCATAGGTGCGGTATTGGGGCAACATCATGATAAGAACTTTAGGCCTATACACTATGCTAGTAAAATAATGACCGAGGCGGAATCGCATTACACTACGACGGTGAAAGAAAATGTTAGACGGTCGGTGTATGCTTCATAAAATTATTGTCTTAACCTATTTGAACAAAAGCATTGTGTATACGGATCATTTCGCCCTCTAATATCTATTTGCTAAAAAAGACTCCAAGGCGAGATTGCTCCAATGGGTTCTCCTCCTTCAAGAGTTCACATTCAAAGTAATTGACACAAAAGGAGCCGAGAATCTCGCAGCCGATCATCTTTCCCGATTAGAAAATCCTTATGAAAATGTTCTCGACCCAAAGGAGATAAATGACACGTTTCCTCTTGAGATACTGAATATGGTAACTTTTCGTGGTGACTTAAGTACCCCGTGGTTTGCTGATTTTGCCAATTACCACATGGGGAATTTCATTGTTAAAGGGATGTCGTCCCAGCAAAAGAACACATTTTTTAAGGATGTTAAGCATTACTTTTGGGACGACCCCTATTTGTTCAAAATCTGTGCGGATCAAGTCATACGACGATGTGTTCACGGCCAAGAAGCCATTGACATTCTCAAGGCTTGTCACAATGGACCCACCGGGGGACATCATGGCCCGAACTACACCACGAAGAAGGTGTTTGCCTCTGGTTTCTATTGGCCGACGATCTATCGTGATGCCTATGACTTAGTCAAATCTTGTGACTTTTGTCAGCGTCAGGGAAAAATCTCGCAACGTGATGAAATGCCACAAAATTCTATCTAAGTTTGTGAGATCTTTGACGTGTGGGGTATCGATTTCATGGGGCCATTCCCGTCTTTACGAGGGAACAAGTATATACTCGTGGCAGTCGATTACTTGTCGAAATGGGTTGAAGCGAAAGCGCTCCCCACCAACGACGCCCGAGTTGTTTGCAAATTCTTAAAATCTCTCTTCGCCTGATTCGGAACCCCTCGTGCTATCATTAGTGATCACGGTACCCATTTTTGCAACGACCAGTTTGCAAAGGTCATGCTTAAATATGGTATTACTCACTGTTTCTCCACCGCGTATCACCCCCAAACAAGTGGGCTAGTATAAGGTTTCCAATCGTGGACTTGGAAACGAATTCTGACAAGGACCGTAGGCGGAAACCGTGCCTCTTGGTCGGATAAACTAGATGATGCACTTTGGGCCTTCCGTACCGCTTTGAAAACACCCATCGGGTGTACTCCTTACAAGCTCGTGTATGGAAAGGCATGTCATCTACCGATTGAGCTCGAGCATAAAGCTTATTGTGCCCTGAAACATGCAAACTTTGATCTTAAGACCGTGGGTGATCACCGTAAAGTTCAACTCAATGAACTAAATAAACTTCGTGATTAAGCCTATGAGAACTCTTTGATCTACAAAGAGAAGACAAAGAAGATCCACGACTCCAAAATCAAGAACCGCGTTTTCAACGTTGGTGACCGAGTCCTTCTTTTTAATTCTCGATTGAAGCTCTTCTTGGGCAAGCTAAAGTACCGTTGGTCTGGACCTTTCACCATCACCCAAGTTTTTCCCTATGGCACCATCAAGTTATCACAAAACTCCGGGTTCAAATTTCAAAGTGATGGTCATCGACTTAACGCAATACTTTGGAGAAGGTATACCACCCATGGTTGTCCCAGATCTCCAAACCTTCCCCAAGGACTAATGAATTCGGGGATTGGGTCAAACTTAGTGACCCTAAACAAGCACTTCGTGGGAGGCACCCCATGCTTATCCTAGTATAATCTTAGTTGTAGTAATGAATAAGTATTTTGTGTTGTGAGGAGGCTCGCCTCTACCTTTCTCGTATGCTTGTGTTTTTGTGTTATATTTCCAGGATTGCCTTGATTTTGAAGCCTCTCGTGCTTAATGTATTGTCCTTTATTCACTCGAGCTTCAAATCCTCAGCTTTATTTGGGAATCCAGTATCCAAATCTTATCAACTAAAGTTTATCTTTAAGCATACTTTATAAACGGCTTAGGATTTACGTAGAAACCCTTCTTAAAACATTGAGGACAATGTTCAATTCTAGTATGGGGGGGATATATCGATTTGATTATGCCTGCAGCCGTTGTTTTCACGTAATCCCGTTTTTACCACCAAAATTCCAAAAAAATAGAAAAAATTTAAAATTTTTCAAAAATAAAATAAGTGTTTTGTCATAATTTTGACTTTCCCGCTGGGTAAAAAATAAGAATAAATTTTGACTCGATCGAGCGTGTTGAGCTCTAGCTTGTTCCTTAACTTTTAGACTAAGCATTCGCGGATCCTCGCGAAGAACGAAAAATGATAGAGTTAACTATGAGTTGGATGCTAAACAAGGATTATTTGTAAATCTTACAAGCTCATGTGTGTAATTTGTCGCTTTTTCTCCCATAAGCTCCTAATCGGACTAATAATACGTGCTATCTTTGAAAATTAAGCTTAAATCAACAAATTTTGAGATGAAGTCAATAATCATTTTAGTCTCAGTTCAAATTTATACTTAAATTTTCCAAAAAGAAGTCTTCTCTATATATCGTGGTATAAAAAATTAAATAAAAAAATGAAAAAAATAATAAAATGAAAAATGATGAAAAAATGAAAAAATATGATGAGTAATAATTATATACTGTGGGCTGATAAAAGTTTACTGCATCTTGCTGGCTCACAACCGATGTTGCAGTCTTCAAAAGAAAGCCCATAGTAAGAATAATAATCTGAGACTGATAAAAATTTGATGCATCTTGCCGGCTCACAACCAATGTTGCAGCCTTCTAAAAGGTCGAGGGTTACGATTGTATCAATTGCATGTTAATATTAAGTGTGATGTATGTGGTTTAATAAATATAGGAAAATCTCTTTTTCTTAAATTTAAATATGCTTTTGAACTAAGACTATTTCATTTTAAATAAGTTATGTGTATACGGGAAACCTAAGAGTTTTTGAAACCGAAGGTCCGTGCGTCCCGATACTAGTCTCTATGGGGTGTCAAAAGCCTGGTCACTTAGCCGCAAGGTTGGGATGTGCCGAGACGAAAGTCGCTACATGGGATGATCTCGTCTTCAAACTCATTATTCTCGGGTGGAACGTGAAGCATAGAAAAGTTGCAAAACATTAATCCATGGTTGAAATTCGAAATGGCACATTCACTTAAATATAATAATTGTTGTTTTTGGAGCTTTTTCGGGAGTGAAAAGTTTACAAGTTACACATATGAGTAGTGTTAGCATTTTTGCTCATCCTTAACGGTGATTTCGTTTTAAGCTTGGTTTGGAATAAGTGAAAAGTCATGAACGATGAATTTACCCTTTTTGGGGCATTTTAGGATTGAAATGCTTCTTGTTCTATGATCCCTAAAAGTTAATAACAAAAGTCAAATAAGTTAGTTAGTTGAGATAAAGAAAAAGGAAAAATACAAAAAATATTAGTGGTAGTTAGTGTAAATATAAAAAATGATAAAAACAGGGCTTTTCGAAGCTATTGATTCTTTCATTTCTCTTGATAAACACTTTGCTACTTTTTGATGTTATTAGTCGAGGGGGATTGAGATTCTTAGTTTTCGTAAGTGTTTACGTATAGCATTACGTGAGGACACGGTAATATCCTAGTATGGGGGATTTTTGGTATGTGTTTAATTGCACATACCTTAACCATCAAAAACAAACTTAAATGACCAAAAATGTACCAAAAATACTTTGTATTTGTATGTTTTGCATTTGTATTGCAAAAATGGATAAAACCGAGCACGAAATAGAAAGAGTGTGAAGAGAAGTCCAAATCAGAGCCAAAAGTCAAAGTCAAAGTCAACAAAAGTCAACCCCGGGAAGTGACATTGGAAAAAGCATCAAAAACCAAACCTGAAAACCAAAACTGTCAAAAGTGGGCCCACCCATACCCACCTAGTGGGCCCGGGTGAACCCACTTTCATAAACCTTCTTATATAAACCCTAAACCAAAAACCTTTTTACCCAGCCCAAAGCAAAAAAAATAAGCCCAACTATAACTTGAGGGGCTTAAACTGCCAAACCCTCAAAGTTATACATCACAAGGACCATTTGTGCAAAACAACATATAACCCTAAAGGGCCAAACCTGGCAACTGCCAAAACAATTCACACCACAAGGACTTAACATGCAATATACATATAAGAGTTGAGGGACTACTCTTGCCATTCTCCCAAACTTTCACCCCTACACACTCAAACTGATTTTCCCGCCAACCCCATCACCATCCTTGTCCCTCTCATTACCTTGGTTACTGTTCACCTCAAACAAAACCATACATCTCATTCACACCCCCCCTCTACCCCACTTCACATGGGCTTATTGCCACTTTGGCAATCTCCTAACACCTAATTCGTTCAAGGAAAGAAGACAAAAATGGATAGTTAAGATCATAGGGATTGGGCTCCAAGAAAAATTGATGGCTACTCATAATCAATGGCTAAGATTAGATTTTGAAAACACTCACACAACAAACACAGCTTGGAATTCACTCAGCAAAGAAGCACATGAGAGAAGAGGTCAAGAAAAGGAGACCTGGAATATTCTTAAGCTTAGTATAAATAGGATGCTTGTAAGCCTCAGGGCATATCTAGTTTTTAAGTAGCTTTAATATAGTTAACATTCAGCTTGTTTTTAATTTATTATCTTTTAAAATTTTCAAGTATTGTAATTTTTTTTTCAAAGTTAATGAAAGTTTGAGTTTATGTCCTTAAAATTCTGTTTTTTCAAATTCATGTACCATTGTTGTTTCAAGTTCTCATTAAGCTTTTAGAAGCTCCTGTTTAATCTGTTTTAACTAATCATTAAAAACCTTTAAGTATTTAAGCAAAAATCAAAAAAATTTACTTTCAAAATACTACAGCTTATTTTTGGATGATAAGCCAGAAATGGATGGGCTTATGGACTCTCACTAGCTTATAGATTCCTTTATTTGCCTTGTTTTGAGCAAGGAGCCTTGTAAGTCTCATTTCTCATTTCTAGCTTATTTACTATTCAACTGCTTATTAGTGCTTATTGCCTGCTTATTTATGCTTACTTATGTTTGTTTTATGCTTATTGTCTTTGTTTATTGCATAAATGTCTTTTGTTTGAATTTTGCTTTAAATTGTCATTTTTAGCTTAAATTTGCTTATAGCATTTAGCTTATTTAAGTGCTTATTGTTGTTGAAGCTTGCTTATTAGTGTTATTTTAGCCTGTTTAATATCTGGTCTTGGCAATTTGTAGTCCTTTTTCAGCTTAAAAAAGAATTTTAAAAACTTAAAGGGGTGTTTGGTTTAACCAAGTTCTTGGGTTAAAATGGGTCAAAACATATTTTAGGCCCTTGAGTCAACTTAGATTAGATAGAAGTAATCTAAACATTCAGTTTGTTTATGTTTTTAAGTGCTAAATCTCATTTTTAGGTCTTAAGTGCTTGTAGTTTAAACCTGTGAGCTTAAAGCTCATGTTATCTTATTGTTTGATCAATCTTTTGAATATTGTGAAATTGTGTAGTTTTTGTGTTGGTTTGAGTCTTAAAATCAAGTAGAAACCAAAGCAATAGCCTGCATTTGTTTGTTTATAATTTGTCAAATCTGTCAAATAGCTAAGTTAGTTTTAAAAAAAGAAAAAAAATGCTTTTCCATTTGCTTCTTGTGACTTGTCCTTTATTTCAAACTCCTTTTTGATTGTTGCTAAGTGTTTTTTGAAGTCAAAATTTTATCTGTTTTTGGGTTACAAGTTCATAAGGATCCTTTTGTTTGCTTATTTTTAAGCTCAAAAGTGATACTTTGTATTTTGTCAAAGTCTGTCAAAATTTAACTGTGTTGAGAAAAGAAGAATTGGCTTTTTCAATTGCTTATTGTAGCTTATCCTGAATTTCAAAATGTTTTTGGATTGTTGTTATGTGTTCTTTGGGGTCTAATTTTGATATGTTTGAAGGTTAGAATCCCATAAGGATCCATTTGTTAGCTTATTTTTAAGCTCAAAAGTGCTAATTTGTTAAGACTCTAAAATTTTTCTAAGTGTCAGATCAGTATGAACTAGCTTTTTCTTAAAGCTTTTTAAGTGCTTATTTGAATTTCAAACTCTTTTCTAATTGATGATTTAACTAGCTTTTTGGCCAAGCTTTTTAGTGATATAAGCCATTAAGCCATAAGGATCTGTTTGCTAGCTTATTTTTAAGCTAGAAAAGTCCTTGTTGGCTTTTTGATTGACAGTTTTGGCCAAAAGTCATTTTTGCTTATTTTAGCTTATTAGCTTATTGCATTAGCTTATTTAGGTTTAGCTTAGCTTATTAGGTTAGTGTAAGCCTATTTTAGCTTATTTAGTTTTGTCTTAAGCTTATTTGAGCTTATTTACCTTTTAGAGTAAATTTTAAGTGTTTTATCCCATTTTAGCTTTTTTGTCTTTTCTAGCTTATCATTTGTGCTTATTTTTGTTCTAATGTGCTTATTAGATATAGCTTTTAATCTGTTTTAGCTTATTTATCATTTTCATTTGCTTATTTGTTTAAAAAGGGTGCAAACAGTTAGATTTTAGACTTAGAGTAAAATTAAGCATTTCTGTCAACTTATTTTGCTTATTTTAGAGCTTATTAGTGATTTAGAAAAAAAGTGCTTTTGTAAAAATTGTTTATTTTTAAGTCCTAAAAAAATTTGTGAAAAAAAATGGATTTCAAAAACGTTTGGGATAGGGGAAGTCCCAGGTGAGCCTAGGCTCGAACCCGAGACCTCTACCCTCTCACCAAACGTTTTACACACACACTCACTAACCATTGTGCTACAATAGCTCATCCGTTAGGACTTTACAAAATCTATATCTTAACCCTTTTTATTTTCCTTTTTCATATAAGCTTTTCGAAGCTTATTTTTAGCTTTTCCGGGCTTATTAGATAAGCTCTTGTTTACCTAGCTTATTTTTCCTGCATTCTTCATACACTTTAGACTTTTATGCATTTTTTTATTTTTACCATTAAGTTTAGTATTTTTAATTAATTTTTCTTTTTGAAATCTTATTTAATTCATAAAAAATTATAAAAAACTCAAAAATATATAATTCTTTTTTAGAAAATTTTCTTTTATCATATAGTTTCTAGCGAAATTAGTTTTGCTTTCGTAGGGTTTAAATTGCAAAATTTCGTTTTTTAAAGAACGGGATTAATTCCCGTTCACGTTTTTCGTGTTTTAAAGCTCAATTTAATTCCGTTTTTGTTCCAGTTTTCTTTAATCTTACTTTTTAGCCAATTAGGACTTATAAAAGTTAAAAATATCATTTTAGGTTTAATTTTTAAAAATTAGGGTTTTTAAGTTACGTTTTCACTTGCCCGTTTACGTTTTTAGTTTAAATTGGTGTGCCTTAATCATTTTTAGTGTAGATTGCCTTATTTTTCCCGTAGATTTAGAAATCCAATCCAAATCTTGTTCCTTTCAAACATTAAATGTTAAACCAACTCTTGACTTTCCAATTCACTCCTCGTTAGGGATAAACGACCCGGAAATAAACTCCTATACTACTCTCGGATTACTTTGATTGTGTCTTTCTTTCTTTGACCTTATCAAGGGTAACTTGATTTGGTAAACCAACCTATAAGAAGAGAGCACACATCAAAGACCCCTTATGAACTTTTTATAGGTAGAAAACCAGCATTAAGCTTCATAAGACCATTTGGGTGTCTTGTTACAATCCTTAATACCATAGATCACCTAGGTAAGTTTGATGGAAAGGATGATGAAGGATTCTTTGTAGGATACTCTACCAATAGTAAAGCATTCATGGTATTCAACAGTAGAACCGGGATAGTAGAAGAGAACATGCATGTCAAATTTACTAAAGATATACCTAACATTGCAAGAAGTAGACCTAAATGGCTTTTTGATATAGATGCACTAACAAAATCTATGAACTATGAGCCAGTTGTTGCAGGAAATCAGTCTAATGGTAATGCAGGAACAAAGGCATGTGATGATGTAGGTAAAGCTAATGTAGAGACAGTACCTGGCAAAGACTACATACTACTACCATTATGGACTCAAGTTCCACCATTCTCTTCTAGTTCAAAGGTTTCTCCTGATGCTTGATTCAAACCATCAGGGGAGGAGGAAAAGAAGGATGATAAAGCTCGAGAGAATAAAGATAGTAAGTTGCCAAATACAGGGGAGCCAAGAGTTAATCAAGAGAAGGATGACAATGTCAACAGCACTAATAATATTAATACTGTTAGTACAACTGTTAATGATGTTGGCATAGAAGATAATGTTGTTAATGAAGAAACTGTCTATGGATGTGATGATGATCCAAATATGCCTGAATTGGAAGAGATTGTCTATTCAGGTGATGATGAAGGAGTTAGTGCAGAGGCTAACATGACTAATTTAGATACTAATATCCCTGTTAGTCCTATTCCAACTACCATAATTCACAAGTATCATCCACTTGAACAAATCATTGGTGATTTACATTCAGTACCTCAAACCAGAAGGATGAATAAGAGTGTGACTGACCATGGTTTGTTTAGTTTAGTGCAATAGAGGATCAATTATAAAGATTTTCAGAATTGTCTATTTGCTTGCTTTCTATCATAAGTAGAACCCAAAAAGGTAATCCAAGCATTATCAGATCTAAGCTGGATAGAAGTTATGCAAGAAGAGCTTCTTAAATTCAAATTATAACAGGTTTGGACACTGGTGGATTTACCATATAGCAAGAGGGCCATTGGAACAAAATGGATCTACATGAACAAGAAAGATGAAAGAGGTATTGTGATAAGAAACAAGGCAAGGTTGGTTGCACAAGGTTACACTTAAGAAGAGAGAATTGATTATGATGAGGTTTTTGCTCTAGTTGCTAGGATTGAAGCAATTAGGCTGTTTTTAGCATATGCCTCATTTAAGGACTTTGTAGTGTACCAGATGGATGTGAAGAGTGCCTTTCTGTATGGCAAGATTGAAGAAGAAGTCTATGTTTGTCAACTTCCAGGGTTTGAAGATCCATAATTTCTTGACAAAGTTTATAAGGTAGAAAAAGCATTGTATGGTTTACATCAAACTCCTAAAGCTTGGTATGAAACTCTATCTACCTATTTAATGGACAATAGATTTAGGAGAGGACAAATAGATAAGACTTTGTTTATTAAAAAGGTCAAAGGTGATATTTTACTAGTTCAAGTATATATTGATGATATCATCTTT
Source organism: Tanacetum coccineum (assembly GCA_026074375.1). Taxonomy (NCBI): domain Eukaryota; kingdom Viridiplantae; phylum Streptophyta; class Magnoliopsida; order Asterales; family Asteraceae; genus Tanacetum; species Tanacetum coccineum. The sequence continues at coordinate 3,796 of BQNB010050968.1, read as the reverse complement.
GGATCCACAAGGAAGGAACTGTGTACCGAGTTTGAGAAGATAATGCATAAAAGATTCCAGATGAGTTCTATGGGAGAGCTCACCTTCTTCTTAGGACTACAAGTTACACAAAAAAATGATTGAATTTTCATTTGTCAAGACAAATATGTGGATGAAATCTTAAAGAAGTTTGATTTTTTAACTGTCAAGACAGCAAGTACTCCCATGGAGACTTCAAAGCCATTACTAAAGGATAAAAATGCTGAAGATGTTGATGTTCACTTATATAGATCAATGATTGGCTCATTGATGTATTTAACATCTTTAAGGCCTGATATAAAGTTTCATGTATATGCTTGTGCAAGATTCCTAGTCACGCCTAAAGTTTTACATCTTCATGCTATAAAAAGAATCTTTAGATACTTGAAAGGTCAACCTAAATTGGGCCTTTGGTATCCTAAGGACTCACCATTTGATTTGGAAGCTTATACTGACAGTGATTATGCTGGTGCAAGCTTAGACATGAAATCCACAACATGAGGTTGTCAATTTCTTGGAAGAAGATTGATTTCATGGCAATATAAAAAGCAAACTATAGTTGCCAACTCTACTACTGAAGCAGAGTATGTAGCTGCATCCAGTTGATGTGGTCAGGTATTATGGATCCAAAATTAGTTGCTTGATTATGGATATAACTTTATGAACACCAAGATTTTTATTAACAATGAGAGTACTATCTGCATTGTGAAGAACCTGGTGTTTCACTCAAAGACTAAACACATAGAGATTAGACATCACTTTATCAAAGATTCCAATGAGAAGAAACTTATTCAGATGATAAAGATTTACACTGATCACAATGTTGCAGATTTACTTATAAAAGCATTTGATGTTGGTAGATTTCAATATCTGATTGCATGTATTGGAATGCTTAACCCCTGAAGTATTAATTGAGGGGAGGTAGATTATATGCAGTAAATTATACTCAATGATGCTGAAGTAAAAAGCTACATAAAAACAAGCAAAAATAAGTGAAGGGTCATGAAATCCTACTGACTCCTAACACACATTCATAATTGCTTCACTATCTAATCTTGAATCAATCACTGTTCCATCATTATCTTAACCCAAAAAGACTTAAAAACCTAGGTAAGCCAAAAAGGACCACTGAGATATCTTAGTCTAGTGGACATATTCCCCATGTAACAAATGAGATTGTCTATAAGGAGTGGGAAGACAGAATGGAAAGGGCTGCCACTACTGCTTCTAGCTTAGAAGCAGAGCGGGACAGTGGTAACATAAATAGGACCCCATCCATGGCAACATTTAATGAGCCTCTTCCTTAGGGGACTGGTTCAGGTAGTGGTCCCAGGTGCCAAGATACCATATTGGGGGGTGCAAATGCTCAAACTAGGTTTGAGACTGCATCTAAAAAGTCCAATGATCCACCTCTCTTAGGAGTTAACACACTTGGAAGTGGGGAGGACAGCATGAAACTAAAGGAATTAATGGAATTTTGTACAAAACTGTCAGAAAGAGTGATTTAGTGAGCAAAAAGAATTGAGAGAAATTGGTGAGTATAAAAATAGAAAGAGAGCTATGGGATACAAAAACAGAAAGAGTGATTTGGTGAGAAAAAGAATTAAGAGAAATTGGTGAGTATGAAAACAGAAAGAGAGCTGTAGGATATAAAAACAGATAGAGTGAAGTGGTGAGAAAAAGAAATGAGAGATATTGTGAGATTAAAAATAGAAAAAGAGCTTGTAAGAATCAAAATTCTTGATGGAAATGCTTTTTGGAATGAAATTAAAGTTAATGCTGGTGTCTCAAAGTTAATGTTGCTAAGCTTAAACTTACTGCTTCCAGTATTAGTTTATGCTGCTAGGCATATACTTACTGCTGTTAGGCATAAGTTAATGCTGCCAGACATAACTTACTATTGTGGGGTTAGTTAATGCTGTTAGGCATAAGTTAATGCTGCTAGGCATAACTTACTACTGATGGGTTAGTTAATACTGTTAGGCTTAACTTAATGCTGCTAGTTCAAGTTAATGTTGCTGAGGGTGATTTCATAAATACTTCGATTTAGGGTTTTAATCAATCATTTAATCAATTTTATACTTTGATATATCTCTAATCATAAACCCTAACTCAATTTCATCTTTAATCATTAAAACCCATCACAATGTCAACCTTAAAGTTCGCTGAATCACACAATTTAGTCGTGTTTTTGTTTAAATCTAAAGAAAGTGTTGGGTTTGAAGAGATTTTCGATTTTTTGAATGCAAGTCACATCAAATATGCTTTAACAGTTAATCCTACAGTCTATGAATCGTGTATTTAACAATTCTGGGCAATTGCAAAGGCTAAAACTGTTAATGGGGAGCGTCAGATACAAGCCTTATTTGATAAGAAGAAGGTGATCATTAGTGAGACGAGTATAAGACGTGATCTTATGCTAGAAGATGCTGAAGGTACTGATTGTCTGCCCAATGATGTGATTTTTAACAACTGACAAAGATGGGGTATGAAAAACTATCTCAAAAGCTTACATTTTACAAAGCTTTCTTTTCTCCCTGATGGAAGTTTTTAATACATACAATTCTACAATGCCTTAGTGCTAAGACAACTGCTTGGAACAAATTTAGTAGCACTATGGCATCTGCTATCATCTGTCTTGCCACAAACCAGAAATTTAACTTTTCCAAGTACATTTTTGATAACATGATGAAGAACTTGGAGGGTGGGGTTAAATTTATTATGTATCCAAGGTTTGTGCAAGTGTTCCTGGACAAACAAGTTGATGGAATGTCCAAACATAAAGAGATCTATGTTACTCCCTCACACACAAAGAAAATCTTTGCAAATATAAAGAGAGAAAGAAAGGGTTTTTCAGGCCATGTTACACCTCTATTTGCAACAATGATAGTTCAAGCTTACATGGGTAAAGATTCAGATGCTCCTACTGATTCCCATCCTACACCTGTTATTACTCAACCATCATCTTCTCAACCTTAAAAGAAAAAGTCTATAAGAAAACAGAGGAAGGACAGTGGTCCTACAAAGCCTGTTACTAATGAAGCTACTCCTGAGGAGCATGTACCTACCCCTTCCTATGATCCATCTCAAGGTGGTTAGGATAGAATGCAACTGTCTGAATTGATGAATCTTTGTACCCAATTACAATCAAGAGTTCTTGATTTGGAGACTTCAAAGGCTGCTCAAGCAAAGGAGATTAAAGGTTTGAAATAAAGGGTAAAGCAGCTTGAGAAGAAAAAAAGTTCAAGATCACGTGGGCTTAGAAGATTATATAAAATTGGGAGTTCAAGGAGAGTAGAATCCTCTGCTAAAGAGAGTTTGGGTGCTGAGGAGGATACATTTAAACAGGGGAGGAATATAGCAGATTTGGATGCTAATGCTGAAGTAACATTGGTTGATAAGACTAAGGGGAGGAATAATGAAGAGATATTGTTTGATGTAAATAAAGATTTGCAAGGTGAAGAAGTTGTTGTTGAAGAAGAAGTTGCTAAAAAGGAAGTTAGTACTGTTGATCCAGTTAGTACTGCTGGTGAAGTAGTTACTACTGCTAGTGCTACAACAACTATTGATGATGAGTTGACTCTAGCCAAGACTCTAATAGCAATCAAAGCAGCTAAACCAAAGGCTATTACAACTCCTGCTACAAATGTTACACCTGTTATCACAAGGCCTAAGGTAAAAGGAGTTGTTATACAAGAGCCAGGTGAGACAACAACAAAAAAAACAATAGCACAACCACCAAGCAAAGACAAGGGCAAGGAAAAGATGGATGAGTTTG